>PVHP010005747.1:0-63823 GCA_004024765.1 Zapus hudsonius
AGAGAGGCAGATAGAATGGACATGCCAAACCCAGGTCCTTTGGGTTTGCAGGCAAGCACCCAAACTGATGAACCATCTGTCCAACCCTTGACCTGTACCAAGTATATAGTCCCTACTATGGAGTGGCTCTCAAATCCAATCAGAGTTGTTGATTATTTATCCATAACAGTCATCCTGCTATTGCACAAAGAGGGCAAGACTTTCCTGGTGGGTAAGTATTGTAGGATGCAGGCTTCACCACTGGGATATCTACTTGATGACTTTTCTCTGCCAGGAGCCTACGTAGCACCTTTCAGGCACTATGAAAACTGGCTAGCAGTAAGTAAACTTCTGCTACAGTTCCAAGTTGGTTTCTCTGTGTCCTGCTGCCAATGAGGATGGTGTCCTCAGCAACTGGATCTTATCTCTAACCTCTCTCTAGTGGGCTGCCAAGAGGCACGGCAATAGCCTGTATTATTTAGAGGCTTCCCTACCTTTAATTCACAGGGAGGAATCCCATGCCTGGCATTCATACTACTGTTTTCCAATAAACTATTATTTATTTATTTATTTGCAAGCGGAGCTGCAAATGAACTCCAGATGCATCCATCACTTTCTGCATCTGGCTTTATGTGGATACTGGGGAATTGAACCCAGGTTGTTAGGCTTTGCATATAACACCTTAACCTCTGAGCCATCTCTCCAGTTCAGATTTTCTTTGATTACAGAAAGTTTTCATTGACAACTTGTATAAACATACAGTATACTGTGATCACAATCCCCTCTCACCACTCTCCTTTTTCCCCTTCAAATCTCCCTTCACTGAACCCCTCCTTTACAACTAGTCTCTTCTGTTTTGATGTCCTCCTTTTGTGCCTCCTATTACTTAGGTTTATGTCGGTAGTATTAAGCCACTAGGAGGTAGGCAGTAGATTTTCTTGCATTTTTTTTAATCTCCTAGGTTTTGGTTGTCCTTTCCATGCCCTCTTCTCACTCGTCTCCTGCTCTCATCCTTGCTAATCCCTTTCCAACCCCACTATCCTGATGCCTCTGTTTTCATATCACTTCCATTCTACTCTCTCTGTTGCAGTCAGCATTCTAGTTGCTGCACAGAAAGAACCCATACAAAAGCAGCTTGTGGAGGAATGGGTTTTGGCATGAGCAGAGGGGTGGACATCATCTCTGCCACAGCACTGCAAACAGCGGCAGGAAGGTGTGCCAAACACTGGCAAGGGAAAGTTGACTTATAACCCCCATAAGCCCACCCCCAACAACACAGCTCTAGTGAGGTTGTAAAACCCAAACTGCCATTAGTTGAGGCTCAATCATTTAGAACACATTCATTTGTTTGTGGGGGACACCTGGATCAAACCATGACAATCTCCTTCCCTTAAGTCTTCTTCCCTCCTTGACCCCCTGTGGCAGTTACCTTTGAGTTGCTGGACAAACACCTACAGAAGCAAGTTATGGAAGGAAAGGGGTTACTTCAGGCTTACAGAATCCAAGGGAAGCACTCTAGCTCACTTCCATAGATCCCAGCAGAGAGATAGCATCAGATAGCAAAAACCAACAGCCAGAGCTCAAAACTGTTCTTTATAGACCTAGTAGGGCTGGACTACAAAATCTGCCTCCAGTGACACTTCCTCTTTCCCAGCAGGACTCTACCCACTGGGGATTCAATCTTAATAAGAATGCATTTAAGCTACCATACCCTCTTTGCCCTTTTCTGATGTCCAGGTCTCTGTGGACACTCTCAAGTTTTACTCATAGGTCTACAGATCCAAAGTTAGCATCCACGTCTGAGAGAATGTGGCATTTATCTTTGTCAGCTTTAGTTACTTCACCCAATATACTTTCCAGTCCCACACATTTTCCTGCAAATTTCATACTTCCTTTTTCTTTCGAGCTGAAAAAATTCCAATGTGCATACCACCTTTTTGTTATCAATCCATTCATCAGTTGATACATATCTAAGGCTTGTTTCCTTTCCAAGCTATTATTATTACATAGTTCATTGCTGCTTGGTATTGGTATCTTTGTAGTAAACTATAGAGTTCTTTGGGCATAAGACCAGATGTGGTATAGCTTGGTCATCCCGTTTATTTTTTTGATTAGTTTTAGGAGATAGACTCTATGCATTTATTAGGTGATATACAAAGCATTTTACATGAATACATTCATTTAATCCCTACAATAACACTTAGAGGTTATAAAGTGAATGCTACTATTATTCTCCATTTACAGATAGGAAATGGAAGTACAGAGATTGTGAAACTTGAAAAGGTTAGATATAGCAAATAGCAACATCACAATTTGAATCCAGGAAGTCTAATCTCCTGTTCATATATATCTTTAGTTCTTATTACTTTTTTGTTAGAAAGAAATGATCAGTTACCATTTTCTAAATGTAAGGAAAGTACACTGGACTCAATCTCACTCAGACAAGGGACTGCCTTTATTCAGCAGTGAATGAACAGACTTCTCCATCCTGGGAAGCTTTGAGGGAGGGGTTTAAGGACTGTTTGGTATGATATTCTAAAGAACTTCACAGGTAAAGTTTTCCCAGGCCTGAAATGTCCTGGGCATCCATCTATGGGGACAGTTGGCAACTTTAGAAATGTTGATTGGGGCGAAGTGTTAGGCTCTTTTCAAAAGGGGTTTATCTGAACAAGGGACCCACAGCCACAACCATTCAATCAACACAGGATAAGCCAGTGAGACAGAAACCAACGATTCTCGACACAAAAACCCCTAAGCTCACAACATTAAAGCAGCCTTAATACTCACCCACCATGACTCAGGGAACTGAGCGGAAGAGGGGACAGAAAGATTGTGAGAGCCGTGGTGGGGGAGATTATCAGAGGCATGGCACCCCTCAGTAACAACACACTTGGGTCAGGAGAACCTGGCTGAATACTAGGCTATCCATGGTTCCCTACCACAAAGACTGATCCAGAGGGCCCACGTAGGAGGATATCCAGTTGACTGGGGATGGGGGGTGACAATGAGGAATTGGGGATAACAACTCATTGTTGGCCCACTAAACAATGTAACTCATTATGGACAATAAAAAAGGGGGGTTATCAAAGGTAGGAATTCTTCTGTGTAAACACTTCCTCAGGCTCTCCAGGGAGTGCACTGGGGGCTTTGAATCACATGAAGGGAATTGTCACTTCATTAAATATGTAACAGTAGGTGGTACTCAATCCTGTCTGCTAATTTTTATGAGATATAGAATCACTATAGAAACAGATCGCTGGGCATGTCTGTGAGGGAGTTTCTAGGTTAGGTTAATTAAGATGAAAGATCTACCTTAGTTATGGGTGGCACCACTCCATGGTCTGGGCTCCTGGGCTGAATAAAAGGGAGAAAGTGAGCTGAACACTAGCATTCACCTCTCTCTCCTTCCTTACTCTTGGTGCAATATGAACTACTCCTGAAACCGTGCCTTTCCCATCACGATGAACTGTGTCCCCTAGAACTGTAAGCCAAACTGAATCATTCCTCCATTGAGCTGCTATTGTGAGGTATTGTGGCACAACAATGAGAAAAAGTAATACAGTAACACTAACATTAGTGCATTAAATGTAGTTTTCTTCAATCTGCAAAATAATCCATCCAAGGTAATTTATTAGAAAATATTGGTGGTGGGCATGTCCGTGGTGTAATGGTTAGTGCTGTGGACTCTGATAATATGGGGGTATTGCATAAGCTCATTCTGTGGCCCTTAAAATATATTTTGCTTTTATTTTTTTCCATTGGACATATTATAGAGCAGGAAAGTCTTTGCAGTGCTCCTTGCCTACTTCTTTCTATTTACAATGCTGACCCTGTGTCTCATACACACCAACTTCTTTGCCTATGAGGGACAAGTCTTGCTTGACCACAGAATGTTATTACTATGTCCATTTTCTTTCTTTCCCATGCTAGTTTCTCTCTGGTTAGTATAAGTGGCCCTTATCACCTTTGAATGCCTGAATCACAGTACGTTTTTGAGAGTCTCCACCCCCTCTGAAAACCTGTCTTCCTACTGGTAGTCCTCTGGCCACTGTACTTCCATGTTGCCATAGACTAGTCTTCAGCATTCAGGGTCTCACAGCAGACTCTGTTGGCTCAAAACACCCTGCTAAGACTCTAGCTTACAAAACACTTCCTTAATAGCCTGACATAAAACAAAGACAATCCACTGGAGGCTTTCCACCCAGGCTGCATGAATCCATGGAAGCTAATTGTTTGGAGATTTCCTGTACTTCAGGCACAAATACTTCCTTTTCCAATAATAGACTCACTAAAGTCTCAGCTGACATAGCAAATTAGAGCCTTCAAGGGAAGCCTATGTTTCCATAACCCTTGTCATTTAGGCTGGAAGGTTTGTAGGACTGAAATGTGGCTGATAGAGGAACCATGAGTCCTCCCATTTTAAGAACTCAAAATTATAGTCTTGAACACTGGAAGGGCTGTGGCTCTGCCATTAATGACTCCTTGATTTTATTTCACTGTGTGCAGTTTTGAGACTACTGTTTTTAAAAAGGAGCCATGCCCCTCTTCTCTAGTTCTAAAACTACTACGTCAGTCCAGCACCTGAAAACATATTGTCTTGATGGCTGCCAGTAACCTACAGCAGCTCTCCAGTATTGTAATCCTTTGGCTCTACTTTCTAGCCCTGGACAGATTAGAAAATCTCCACTTGAATTCTTGAAGTCTTTTCCTCTGTTTAGGTTGTTTGGGAAAAAGAGATGGGAGACCTTCAACTTCAGAATCAAATGTTGGGACTGGGAATATGGTTCGGCAGTTAAAGACACTTGCTTGTAAAGCCTGCTGGTCTGTTAGGGTCCTTGGTCGACCACCCCTCAAAGAGACAAAGGATAGGCATTGATAATGCAAGTCACACAGCTAGGCTTATTTCCAGCTAGCTGGGGTCCAAGTGTCAGCCCGACATAGCAGGTTTCAACATGGACCTTGAGCCCAAGATTCAGGCAGTTTTTATGGTTTATCTTAAGCAGGCACAAGTCACACAGTAATTTTCCATAGTCTTTGAAGTTGCATAATCTGGCCCATTCCCATCGCCCATATCCTGGTAGTGGGGTGAGATAGATTCTAGGACCCACGCCTCAAAATAAACATTTGGTCTCTTGATACAACCACCTGCAATCTCCCTCATCTTGTTGGGTATGATTAGCCAGCTGTCACCCTTGTTCCTCATTCCAGTAAATTTCGGCCCAGGCCATCATGGCTGTTGTCAGGCTAAGTTAACTATGTGCCTAACAGGTCTGGGTTCAGTTTCCCAGTACCCACATAAAGCCAGATGCACCACATGGCACATGCATCTACAGTTTATTTGTAGCAGCATGAGGCCCTGACATGCCCATATATTCTCATTCTCTCCCTCTCAAATAAATAAAAAAAAAAATTTAAGAATCAAATAAAACAAGCATGCTTGTAGTTGTCATTTATTTTCTTTTTCTTTTCCAGGTAGGGTCTCACTCTAGCCCAGGCTGACCTGGACCTCACTCTGTAGCCCCAGACTGGCCTCTAACTCACTGTAATCCTGCATCCTCAATCTCCCAAGAGCTGGGGTTAAACGTGTGTGCTACCACACCCAGTTTTAGTTGCTATTTAATACTTTCACCCCTAGAGCCTGCTAGTATTCCCTCTGGTAAGACCAAACTATGTGAGACATTGTCCATACTCATTCCCTGTCCCCTTCTCTTCCAAATTATTTATTTTCAGGACTAGAGATGAAGCTCAGTTGTGTTGCAGGTTTTGAGAGTGATGCAGCTTCCTTTGGGCTCTGGACAGGTGTGGTTTAGGAGTTAGAGTGCTTTCCAGCTCTTGCCTTATGACTAGCAAAGAACTGGCAAGTTTAAGCACACAGAAGGGCAAGTTATGAAAGATTTATTTTAAGAAAGTAAAGCAGAAAAACTCCTAAACTAGGAGGAAACTTGAGCAGGTAATCTGCATGGTGATTTGGATTAAAATTTCTTAAAATCCTTGAAGATATGAATTAGGCATGCAGTTAGAATAAACTTCATTGGTTAAGTCTAAATGTATATGGAGGACCTTGATTGGCTGGTGGGTCAGGGAGGAGAACATAACCTTGGAAAAAGCCTGCAGGCAGAAAAAAAAGTCCTTTTCCTTCACTTCATTCTATTTCTACTTTTAAAATAATTGAATATATTTATAGGAAATTAAGTATATATTACAGAAAGATTCAATTAAAGTAATTAACATATCTATCATATCACCAATTTATCACTTTCTGTGGTGAAAGTATTAAAAATCAATTTTAGCAATACTGAATTATATCAACTGGAGTGAAGGTACAGTATAACTGATCATTAATATTTATTCTTTCAGCTGAATGGAAACTGTCCCCTTTGTTCAACACCTTCCTTTCCCTATCACTTTCTCTCCTCCCTAGCCTCTGCTAACCACCTTCTATTCTGACTTTGCCTTTTTTAGATACCTCATATGTTTCTGGCTTCACATGTGTGCTGAGGAGGATCAAACTTGGGTCCGCAGAATTGCAAGCAAGCATTTTTACTGAGCTAGCTCCCCTGCCTCCAAGATTTCCTTCTTTTTAAAGCTGTATAGTATCCTGTTCTATATATGCACCCCAACTTCTTTGTTTATTTATTGATAAACACTTAGGTTCCTTTCATAATTTGACTATTATGAATAATGCTTTAGGGGCTGGAGAAATTGCTCAGTGGTTAAGGCACTTGCCTCTGGTGCCTAAGGCCCCGGGTTCAATTCCCCAGGACCCACATATGCCAGAACCACAAGGTGGTGGCTCTAGTGCTCTCTCCCTCTGTGTGTGTTTTTGTCCTTGAATATTAATAATGAATAATGCTTTAATGAACATCGGATTGCAGATATCCCTTTGATGTATCCGTTTTGATTCCTTTAGCTATATGTCAAGAAGCAAGGTTGTTGGACCATAATTGTACTCCACTTTATGCTCTCCACTTCATTTTTTAAAAAATATTTTATTTATTCATTTTGAAGCAGAGAGATACAGAGAAAGAAAAAGAGAGAGAGAGAGAGAGAGAGAGAGAGAGAGAGAGAGAGCGCACTAGGGCTACCACCCTGTGGGTCTGGCTTATGTGGGTCCTGGGGAATTGAACCTGGGGCCTTAGGCACTGGAGGCAAGTGCCTTAACCGCTGAGCCATCTCTCCAGCCCTCCACTTCATTTTTTAAAATATGTTTTACATTTTTATGGCAGCACAGAGATACAGAGAAAGAGATAGAGAGAATGGGTGTGCAAGGGCCACTAGCAGCTGTGAACGAGCTCCAGACATATGAGCCACTTTGTACATCTGGCTTTACATGGGTACAGGGAAATCAAACTCGATTCATTAGTTTTTTAAAAAAATATATTTTTATTTGTTTGCAAGCAAAGAGAGATAGATAGAAGAGAGACAGATGGATCAAATTGGCATGCCAGAGCCTCCAGCCACTGCAAATAAACTCCAGACACATGCATCACTTTGTGCTTCTGGCTTTTCCTGGGTACTGGGGAATCAAACCCTGGTCGTTAGGCTTTTCATGCAAATGCCTTCACTGCTGAGCCATCTATTGAGCCCCTGGGTTTATTAGGTTTTGCAGGCAAATGCTTAACCATGCTTTATTATTATTTTTTTTGAGACAAGTCCTCACACTGAACCTGGAGCACACTGATTCAGCTAGACTACTTTAGCCAGCAAGCCTTGTTTTTGCCTTCCCAGTGTTGGAATTACAGGTGTCCCACCATGCCTGTACTGGTTAATTTCTCATTGTTGGGACAAAATACCTGATGAAAGTTATTTTAAGAAAGGAAGGATTTATTTCAGTCTACAGTTCCAGTTGCAGTTTATCATGGCAAGGAAGGCATCTTGGCAGGAACACCGGGCAGCTGGAAACATTTGGTCAATAGGAGCAGAGAGCAATGAACGCTGATGCTCAGCCAGCAGTCAACCCTGCTCACAATTAATGTGGGTCTTCCCACCTGTATGAACCAATCAAGATCATCCCTCAGAGGGAGAATTTAATCCATTTTCATTCAAAATAATTACTGATAGATAACTACTTACTATGGTCATTAAAACATTGTTTTCTAGTTAATTTTTCGTCTTGTCTTCTTTTGTGGCTTTATATTTTCTGATGTATTTTTGAAATCCAGTTTTGGAAAATCTTTTCCGTATCTATTTAGATATGTTGGCCTTTTGGTTACTGTGGTGGTTCATCTTCACGTCACCTTGACTAGATTTAGAATCACATTGGAAACACTTCTAGGTGTGTCTCTAAGGGAATTTCCTAAAAGGTTGCCAGAAGGAGGAAGACCCACCCTGATTATAGGTGGGTCCCAAACTGACTGAACAGGAGAAACTGAGCTGAGTACATTTCTTTCTCTCTCTAACTACTGACTATGGACACAGTGTGAACAGACACCTCACATTCCTGCTGCTCTACCTTCTCTTGCCATGGACAACTCTACCCTCAAACTGTAAGCCAAGCTCCTATGTTGCTTTTGTCACGAATTATGTCATAGCAGTAAGAAAGGAAACTGAGAAGTGTGGCCATTGTTGTGATAAACTTGATCTTGTGGTTCTTAGGCCTTTGAAATTAGTTTGCAAAATAAATATGATCATGAGTTTAGAATACCAGGCTAGAAAAACCCTAGAACGTTGTAAGCAGAATTTAATGGGTATTCTGGTGTAAACTTAGAAGACCAGAATGCTAAGAGAAATACAGGCAGTTGAGGCTTCAGAGAGAAACAAGTTCTCTGTCAGTAGTTGTGCTATTGGCCATTTATGCTACTTTCTGGTAAAGAAATTGTATGTGTTCTGTTCATGTCCTGAAAACTTGAGCTTTTTTCTTTTGTTTTGTTTTTGAGACAATACCTTGCTATATATCCCTGGCTGGTCTGGTAATCAGTATGTAGCCTTGGCTGTCCTTAAACTCAAGATAATTCTTCTGACTCAGCCTCCCAAATGCTAGGATTACCAGTGGGTGCCATCATAGCCAGCTTGTGTTTAATTTTTGGCATTTTATAATGTGTGAATTACCTTAGATTCATCCTATTTGGTGTCCTTTGAAGTTTCTGTCTTCGTACTTGTTTCCTTTCCCAAACATGGGAAATTGTGATGATTGAAAAAAATGATGGGGACAATCATCAGTTGTGATTTTATTTTTTGAGATTGGAACTTGCTATATAATCCAGACTGCCCTTGAATTTTTCAACCCTCCTATCTCAGCCTATTAAATCCTGGGATTACAGGCTTTTTTTTTGGGGGGGGGGAGTAGGGTCTCACTCTAGCCCAGACTGACCTGGAATTCACTATGTAGTCTCAGGGTGGCCTTGAACTCATGGTGATCCTGCTACCTCTGCCTCCTGAGTACTGGGATTAAAGGCGTGCGCCACCACGCCCAGCAGATCACAGGCTTTGTGTATGACCACCACACCCAGCTTCTGCCACTATTTTCCTTGAGTATGTTTGCTGGCCCTTATCTCTCTCTTTTCCTTCTAATAGAACAATAATGGACATATTATTACACTAGTGGTGTTCTGGAAGACTCTTACATTGCCTTCATTCTCATTCTTTTTTTTAATATTTCATTTATTCATTTTCAAGCAGAGAGAGAGATAGAGATAGAGAGAGAGAACCAGGGCCACCACCTCATGGGTCCGACCCATGTGAGTCCTGGGAATTGAACCCAGGGCCTTAGGCACTGGAGGCAAGTGCCTTAACCGCTGAGCCATCTCTCCAGCCCTCATTCTCATTCTTTTGCTTTTCTTTTCTTTAGGTCTATCTTCAAGTTTACCTTTCTTCTGTTTGATCTAGTCTGCTGCTTGGTAACTTCTAGTGAATTTTTAGTTCAGTTCATATATTCTTCAGCTTTTTGTTGATGTTACCATTTTGTCCATGCATTGTTCTCTTTACATTGTTAAGTAAGTATCATTATGACTGTTCTCTTGAATTGGTAAATTACACATTTCCATTTCATTAGAATTGGCTTCTGGAAATTTATCTTGTTCTTTTATTTGGAAAATATTTCTCCATTTCTTAATTTTCCTTGACTCCTTGCATTGGTTTCTACACAGAAGATGAAAAGGGAACCAACCACCTCTCTAAATCTTAGTATGCACACAAATTGTCAAGTCATCTTGTCACCTTGAGAGACAAAAGCCACTCCTTTTGGAGGAGCCTCAAGACATTGGAGGGGTGGTCTAGTTCCAGGTTCTTAAGAAGCTGGAAGGTAGCTGGGCATGGTGGTGCACACCTTTAATCCTAGCACTCAGGAGGCAAAGGTAAGAGGGTCACTATGGATTTGGGGCCAGCCTGAGACTACATAATGTATTCAAGATCAGGGCTTGGGCTACACTGAGGCCCTACCTCAGGAAAAAAAAAGAGGAGGAGGAGGAGAAGAAGAAGAAAGAAGGAAGGAGAAGAAGGAGGAGGAGGAAGAGCAACAGCAGCAGCGGCCAGAAGGGTGATGGTAGCTTCAGGTTCCTTTATTCCTTGTGGAAATTCAAGAGCCAGAATTTATTCCCCATTATTTTAGCCCTATACCAAGAAGACAGACTGAGGTAGATGTCTGCATGCTTGTTTAGATCACTTCCTTTGAACCTGGGAAAATAAAACTGAATGTTTGCAAGTTTGAAAGCTTCCACATCTGCATTTATTGCTAAGTCAAGTCACAGAAGAAGCTGGAGTGCTTGATCCCTAGAGAAAGTACGTTTACAAGAGGTGTGCATACCTGCATTTACTGCTGTGGCCACTGAAGGAAGAAGGTCCTGAGAGTACGCACTCTTCTATTCTAGGAAATGGAAGTCTCACACTCACCTAGCAGGAGCAGGAGATGCCAGGTGTGGAGTTGCCGCTGAAGTGAGCTAAGGAGAAGGTTCAGGGCATGCTCATTTTTTCCTTAGAGACAGAGACATGTTTCCTCTCTGGTAATTTCTAATGATATGCTGTAAGAGTTTATGTCTAGCCAAGCCAGGTGGAGGAGAAAAAATGCAAGAAGCTTTCCTGCCTGTTTTTTCATTGTTTTTCTCATAGACGCCTTTATCTTTCTTGGGAGAAAACACAGGTCTAGGATTACCACAGTGGCAACCAAGGAATGAGGGTGCAAAAAGTGTTCACTTTCAGACCTGGGGACATCTCCCAGATTCCCTCTAATGAGAGAGAACAGAAACTCATTTCAGGAGCAGTCCAGGGGAGAAAAGACAGCAAGGGCTATCTGCTGTCTTGGTGGTAGAGGCCTCCAACCTCTTTGGACAGAGTGCCCAGCCATAATTGCCATGGAGCGAGCTGAGAAAGAAGCCTCAAGGAGTGCCTGCTTTCTCCCTAAGCAGGCAGATGCTTCCTTCTTTCCTTGTGGGGAGAGCCTCCTGGTTTGGAATGATTGCTGAAGCAACCAGATGATACTGTCCTTTAAAGAATGTTTTTTCTGGAATTCACTGGTAGAAGGTATGCACAAGACCCCGAGTTTAGTCTTCAATACCACAATATTAAAAAGTTAAATTACAAATAAAATAAAAAGTAAATCTTGGGCTGGAGAGATGGCTCAGAGGTTAAGGCACTTGCCTCCAGTGCCTAATGCCCTGGGTTCAATTCCCCAGGACCCACATAAGCCAGACCCACAAGGTGGTGGCCCTGGTGCTCTCTCTCTCTCTCTCTCTCTCTCTCTCTCTCTCTCTGTATCTCTCTGCTTGAAAATGAATAAATAAAATATTTTTTTAAAAAAGTAAATCTTGCTGTGCCTGATCCTGGTTACACAAGACTTGCATATTGGAAGAATTAAATTATGACATCAAATTAAAAGAGAAACTATTTGGAAAGAAGTACAGATTCAGTGGAGGGGGCTTTGGGAGGGGGGATGGAAAGTGGCAGGAGGGGTTTATGATCATGGTATATTGTTTATATTTATGGAAGTTGCCAATAAAAAAGTTTAAACCGGGCATGGTGGTACATGCCTTTAATCCCAGCACTCGGGAGGCAGAGGTAGGAGGATCGCCGTGAGTTCTAGGCCACCCTGAGACTAGAGTGAATTCCAGGTCAGCCTGGACTAGAGCGAGACCCTACCTCGAAAAACCGAAAAAAAAAAAAAGCTTAAAAAATTAAATCTGTTTTCAGCTTAAACTAGCCACAACATGTTGCTACACTTCCTATCTGATACTGTTGAGTGCCATGGAAGCAGTGAGTTAAGATGTCCTTCTTTGCAGAAGACAAGCCAGAAGGATAGGAAACTTTTGATAAGGAATGACAAGCAAATATGGTGGTAAAAGGAAGTTACCAAATTTTGCCTGCTTGTAATTTTGTCTGTGGTCTTTTTTGTTTTTTGGTTTTTCGAGGTAGGGTCTCGCTCTAGCCCAGGCTGACCTGGAATTCACTCTGTAGTCTCAGGGTGGCCTTGAACTCAAGGCGATCCTCCTACTTCTGCCTCCCGAGTGCTGGGATTAAAGGTGTGCGCCACCACGCCCGGCTCTCTGTGGTCTTTATAAATGCCATTATAGATCAAACATGTTCCTCATCTATCTATCTATCTATCTATCTATCTATCTATCTATCTATCTATCTATCTATCATCTATCTATCTATCATCTATCTATCTATATCTAGTCTGTCTGTCTGTCTGTCTTTCTGTCTGTCATCTATTTCTCGGTTTATCCTGTGAAGGAGGTATAGGTGTATACACTGATATCATCATCAGTTTTTTTTTTCATCATCAGTTTTTAAAGTTGGAAGCTTTAGTCTCTCCAGGTTGCTGAGGGCCCCAAGTCCCTAGCCCCCTGAACTTGTAGAATGAATAGAAGGCCTTCCAAATTGGTTTGGTTTTCTCCCATGTAACACCTGTCCTCTTTTAGTGATGAAGAAAAGAAAGAGAAGAAGGATATAAGGAAGGACATTCAGCAATCAGTGAAGAAAAAGAAAAGAGGAGTGGAAAACCATGCAGAGGAGAAAATACTAGGGAAAGAGTAATACATGCAAATATTCAAAGAGGACCACATACATTTAAACAAATGTATTTTTCGCCTTGAATGTCTTCTCTTCCATACAGCATTGTTTATTCCATTTGAAAACTATTCTGGAAATATTTAAAATGAATTACCAACATAAATGTGGGATTTGGAGAAACTCTATTCATTAACTCCTTTACCCAGCATGTGTTGATTGAGACCCTTTATGTGCCGGGCACAAAGCTTAGGAGTAGTGATGAGGAAGATGGAGAATGGCCTTTGAGAGCTTTCACTAGTATTGAACTCATCGCTGCACTCATGATTTATGACCTGTTAGAATAAATGTATCTCTCAGAGTCATGGCTGTGACACCATGACACATGAAAGCTTTCATCCTAAGGTTATATGCAGGTAGGATCTTAGTCTAATTGCCTTGTAACGACAAAATGATGGTACTATTAAAATTTTTAGTACAGTCCTGGTAATTGCTTGAAATTTATAAGGCAATGGAAAAAAATAAATTTCTGGGGCTGGAGAGATGGCTCAGCGGTTAAGGCACTTGCTTCCAGTGCCTAAGGCCCTGGGTTCAATTCCCCAGGACCCACATAAGCCAGACCCACAAGATGGTGGCCCTGGTGCTCTCTCTCTCTCTCACTCTCTCTATCTCTCTGCTTGAAAATGAATAAATAAAATATTTAAAAAAAAAATAAATTTCTGTAAAGAATATCAGAAAGAGCTACCCCTCAATCAATTAGGACCTCCTGCTTAGAATAATAGATGTATTTAACCCGGGAATGTACCATGCATGTGACTGAAGATACTTATTTCCTGCTCCTGATGCTCTTTCCATTTGACAGGACCCCATGACCGTATATCTTAGAGTGCTCCCAGTCTTCTTGCGTTTGTTCTACCCTTAGAGCGATCAGTGGGTTTCGGAAAATGAAATTAGCCATGAGCCTCTCAGCTCCTTCCTTTTGGGAAGTGTTGGAAGAGAAGCATGTGCTTTTCCTCCTGCTTCTGTGAAAACACGCACTGGAGTAAGCAATGGGTCTGCCTCCTTCAAGCACTGCCTACAAGTGAATAGATACTGCTACATAGCTCAGGCCTGGGTGTTCAGTTAGTAAGTAAAATGCTTGCCATGAAGACATGAGGACCTGAGTTCAGATCCAAGAACCCACGTAAAAGCTGGGCATGTGGCTCAACCCTGTAATCCTAGAGCTGGAGAGGTAGAATAGTATATGCAAATATTTGAATCTGCAGGGTTTTTCTTGCCAAATATATATTTTTTAATTTTTATGTTTTGGTTTTTCGAGGTAGGGTCTTGCTTTAGCCCAGGCTGACCTGGAATCAGGATGTAGTCTCAGGGTGGCCTTGAACTCATGGTGATCCTCCTACCTCTGCCTCCCGAGTGCTGGGATTAAAGGCGTGCTCCACCATGTCCGGCTTTCTTACCAAATATTAAGCTCCGGGCTTTGTAAGAAACTATGTCTCGCCTGGCGTGGTGGCGCCCGCCTTTAATCCCAGCACTCGGGACGCAGGGGTAGGAGGATCACCATGAGTTCAAGGCCACCCTGAGACTACAGAGTGAATTCCAGGTCAGCCTAGGCTAGTGTGGAACCCTACCTGGAACCCCCCCCCCAAAAAAAAAATAACCAAATAACCTTCCCAATGACCCTCCAGCTAAGGCCCCGCCTCCCAAAGTTCCAGAAAACCACTCAAAATAGCACCCCTAGCTGAGGACTAAGCCTTGAATCACATGAGTTTTGAGGAGTCATTTCATAGTCAAACATTCCCTTTAAATTAAGTCAATATTATTCCAATAATTATGTAACCAAGAGCATAAAGCTTAATACGATGAGCTCAAGCTCTTTAATTGAATTGGACTTTGAATCCAGAGTAGTTAAACCACACTGTGTCACAGTCTTGGTCCTTCTTTGAGAACCTAGAGATATGTTGCCAGACAGAAGTCACATATTCACCATACCAAACCCAACACCTGGCATTTAATACTGGTAGCATGGTGGCGGTGGAGATTTTGGATATCCAGCACCGAAATAATTATGAAATTATTTTTCCTTTCATGAAAACTCAATTTTTTGAAGAGTACACTATACTTTTTTTAAAGTGCCAACTAATTAAAATATCTTTCATACAAAATATTGTATTTCTTGGCCACTACACTCATGAATTCAAGGCAGCTATAGTTTCCTGTACAAGATGGAACCTGTCAAACTTGGTCATCAATAGGGGAAGGACACATGAGACCCCGGACCTCCCAGAGTAGCTAATGGTTGCTGAGAGAGGGGGAGTCAGGTTCAACAGTGCTGTAGCCAATGGCTAGTTTCCCATTCTACAGTAAAATGTCTTCCACCAATGAACATGCATATTTAACTAAATTGGTAAAAAAAATAGTAAGATGGAGGTTGATGGGGAAGAAAAAAGGTGTTAATGGGATGTGGGATGAGAAGGAGTAATTGGGAGGAATAAGCTCCAAATACATTATATACATGTATGGAAATGTCAAAAATGGGAAAAAAAATAGATACAATTTTTTTTTTTCGAGGTAGGGTCTCGCTCTAGCCCAGGCTGACCTGGAATTCACTATGTAGTCTCAGGGTGGCCTTGAACTCACAGCGATCCTCCTACCTCTGCTTCCCGAGTGCTGGGATTAAAGGTGTGTGCCACCATGCCCGGCTTAGATACAATTTTTAAAAGGCATAAAAAGAGGGCTGGAGAGATGGAAGTTAAGGAGCTTGCCTGCAAAGCCTAACTCCTTGGGTTCGATTCCCCAATACCCATGGAAATCTCGATACAAAAAGAGGCTCATGCAACTGGACTATTTGTGTAGTAGCTGAAGGCCCTGGCGTGTCCATTCTCTGTCTTTCTCCTTGCAAATAAATTGAATATTTTTTTTATGTGTGAAAAGAAAAAAATATTGCATTCTTAATATTTGGTCATTTAATTTTTTCTTTGGAATTCAGAGGAAATAATAAAGGGCAAATGAAATAAAATCAATTATTTCTAGTTGATCATTCCTTTAATTATCCTAGAGATAAGCCTTGCTGGGTGGAGGGTCTTCCTTTAAGTTAGGCAAGGTGAACACAGCTTAAAAATAAGTCAGGGAGCTTGCTTTTGTGGATTCTTTGGGTCTCTTCATTTTCAAAGCTAGTGATCAGTGTATGTAATTGTCTGGGGGGAGTCAACAAAAATTATTTTTCACCTATGGGCATCTTCTGAACATAGAAGATGTTTGTAGGTAGGGTCTCATTCTTTCCAAGGGACTCAGTCTGTAGCCCATGCTGGCCTCAAACTCAGCACAATCCTCCTACCTCAGCTTCCTGAGTACTAGGATAAAAACACACACATATATATGGTTGTTTTTTGGTTTTTTTGAGGTAGGTTCTTGCTGTAGCCCCAGGCTGGCCTTGAACTCCTGGAGCACCTCCTACCTCAGCCTTCTGAGTTCTGGGATTAAAGGTGTGTGCCACCATGCCAGGCTATATTTATTTTTTTAAACCATCCTTACCCATCTCTGCTAATTTCAATTCATTATTGGCATAAATGTGGAATATTTGGGCACTGAATAAAATCTAAAAAAAGAATTCAGATATATTTCTATTATTTTTTCTGATACATGCTTGCTAAGGTTCATTCTTTGAGAGAATTTCATTTTAGCTCAAAATAGTGAAAACACCGTATTGATTTGTGCCCCATAATTCTACTGGAAGGTAAAATGAATTAATTTAACTTAGGTCATGTGACTTGTTATGAAGATATTCCTTCACGTATTCTTTTTTTTTTTTTTTTGGTTTGTTTTTTGAGGTAGGGTCTTGGTCTTGCTCTAGTCCAGGCTGACCTGGAATTCACTATGTAGTCTCAGGGTGGCCTTGAACTCATGGCGATCCTCCTACCTCTGCCTCCCGAGGGCTGGGATTGAAGGCGTGCACCACCACGCCCGACTTCTTTCACGTATTCTTTGATGTTCTTTGATTAAAGAATGAAAATTAGGGCTGAAGAGACATTTCACTGGTTCTGAGCACTTTCTGCACAATCATGAGGGCCTGAGACCACTGAGTTTGATTCTCAGGACCCATGTAAATAGCTGATCATGGCCACACATGTCTGTTTGTAACCCCAGTCCTGCAGGGAGCAGACACTAGAGAATCACTACATTTAAGAAACTGCCAAAGCTCTGGAATCAGTGAAGACACTCCATCTCAAGGAAACAAGTGGGTGAGCAGTGGAAGGGCATGAAGGGCATTCAATGTTCTTCTTTGTTCTGTGCAGGGGTTTGCATCTGCACACACAGGTGTACCCCATACACCATGACACACCTACTACACACACACACACACACACACATGCATGCATGCAAAACTAAGAAAGAAAACTAAAACTTTTATTTTGAGCTAACATGTGGAAACTTTTTGCCAAGCACTAGTGTGCAATTTGTACAGTGTAAGGACTTCCTGCTGTACCTTGTACTGTGAAGGTCCTTAGGGACCCAGCCCAAGTAGAAGAGTTCTTTTGGAGTGTTTGCACATAATGCAAAACATGAGCACACATTAATAATTGAAAACATGTTGTTTTAGTAACATCACTGTGAACAAATACCTGACAAGAAGCAATGTAAGGGTGGAAGGATTTATTTTGGTTTCCAGTTTGAGGGACTACAGGCCATCAGGGCATGGAAGGACGACATGGTTGGCAGGAGCATGAGGAGGCTGGTCACATTGCATTAGCAGTCAGGAAGCAGAATGTGGACAGGAAGTAGGGCCAGGCTATAAAACCTTAAGTCCTACCACTGTTGAGGCTGCATACTCTAAAGGTTCCACAACTCTGTCAATACTTTTACCTCAGCTTCCTTAGTGCTAATATTTGTTGGGACCCAGCCTGGCTGAATATCTGTGAGCTAAGTTTTAGAAAATAATATGAGTCCGGATGAAGTGGCTCACGCACCTTTGGGCCTAGCGCAGGTGTGATGGCATAGCGCCTTTGATTCTAGCATGCCTCTGCCCCCAGGAGGCAGGGGTGACAGCTGATAGCCTTAGTCCTGTTTGTTAATGCTAATAAGCTTTGTTCCTGCTTGCTGAGCTCCCTTTTGAGAGAGATAAGGCTACAATGGGTTGTATATAAGGTTAGATGCTGGAATAAAGTTTTGAAATTTGCCTTGACATATCTCCCGGCTGTGCATTCACCTCTCCCTGATGGAGCCCGTCTCCTGCTGGCAGGCTAGACTTGGGCTATCCTCACAGTGGGCCAGGGGTCCGCGCAATACCCAACAAATATTGAAGGTGGGAGTCAGCATACTTGGCTTTGCTTTTTATTTTGAGAAAGTGTCTCACTACATTGCCCAGGCTGGCATTTCACTCATTATGTACCATAAGGTTCCAAACTCATCCTGCTTCCCCAGTAGCTGGAGTTAAAGGCATGGTCCACCAGGTCTGGTTTAAAGTGAACTTTTAGGGCTGCAGAGATTTCTCAGTGGTTAATGCACTTTCCTGCAAAGCCTTAGGACCCTGGTTTGATGCCCCAGTACTCATATGTAAAGCCAGATGCACAAAGTGGTCCATGCATCTGGAGTTTGGTTGCGATGGCTAGAGGCCCTGGCATGCCCATTCTCTCTCTCTCTCTCTCTCTCTCTCTCTCTCTCTCTCTCTCTCTCTCTCTCTATATATATATATATATATATATATATATATATATATATATAATAGCATCATTTAAGTTCTTTCTACTTATCTGAATTATTTTCACAGAATGTTTTTTTGGGGGGAGGTGGGGTAGGGGACTGACCCAGGATCTTGTGCTTCCTGGGCAAATACTCTATCATTGAGCTCAATCCCCAATACTTATAGAAGCTATTTTGACAAAATCTCTTAGAAGTATCTACCATAGTCTTTATCTGAGAACCAGAGGTAAACTTAAGTGACATTAAAGAACTTATGGAAGCCAAAAGTAGGGATAGAAGCCATCAGAATCTGATCTAGAGTTCACTTGATTGAATATAACACCTTTAAACAGCCTTGTGATAATATAGAGGGAGCCAGGGAGGTAAGGAGTGAATTCAAGCTGCAGACAGGCCACAAACGCCAGTGGGAAGTATGAGAGAGCTGTCCCTGTAGAGTTACATCACTATGGGCTGACACACTGTGGAGCATTAATCATCCGTCTTTGCCCTCCTTTTATATAAAACTATCTAATCCCCAAGTAGGCAAGTTGTATAATTCTTCAAAATATTGGGTGTGATTCTTTCCCATATTTGTTCCAGTGCCTATTATTGAAAACAGCATTTTCATTTACCTTAGCAATGATCTGCTAGAACTACTGTTATTACATAGCTAAGGAAAGGTACCCAGAAATTCTGTGATTTGTTCCAAGTCACACAGTGTGATTGTGCCTGAGCCTGAGCCTGAATTATAACCTCACTTTTTCTAACTTCTATTCTCTTATTCCAAATTTATCAAGAGGTATTATGGCTTTCAGTGCCTTCCCCATTTGACTTGTGGTAAGTTTTCAATATTGTCACCAATGAGAGGCCATGTCAGGCTCATAGACTGAAGAAACAATGACCCCACATATCCAAGATTCTCTGCTATGTCTGGTTATGGTTGCTGGCTTCCAAGATTCCTGAGCTTGGTGTACATGTTCTATATAAATCCTCCTTTTTCTTATTGGCAGTACTTATAGATAGAATGAGGTATCTGAACCCGCCAAAAGTTACAGCATATGACAAAGGTGATGGTCAACTTTGGCCATGTAGCCATAGACATCTAATATATTAGCCTTCCATCATCATGTTTGGTGAGACAATGAAACAATTCACTAGCCTTACAATATATTCACCTTATATTCTACTAGCCTGATGTCATTACATAACATTACACTAGCCTTGTATTTAGTGAGGCAATGAAATACCATATGAATGTAGTTCCCTCAATCTCCCTTAGTTCCACTTCTAAGATGCTATTTGGTTGTCCATCCTCTTTACCCTTCTTTAGTTAGTAGATGTCATGGTTTGATCCAGGTGTCCCTCCACAAACAAATGAATGTTCTCTGAATGATCGATCCTCAGCTGATGGCAGTTTGGGTTTTACAACCTTGCTGGAGCTGTGTTGTTGGGGGCGGGTTTATGAGGGTTATAAGCCAGCTTCCCCTTGCCAGTGTCTGGCACACCTTCCTGCTGCTGTTTGCAGTGCTGTGTCAGAGGTGATGTCCACCTCTCTGCTCATGCCATCATTTTCCCTGCCATGATGGAATCTTCCCTGGAGTCCATAAGCCAAATAAACCCTTTCCTCCACAAGCTGCTTTGCTTGGGTTCTTTCTGCACAGCAACAGAGAAAGCTGACTACAACAGTAGGTAAAAGCAAACTTCGTCTCTCCAAGGAAATAAAAACAGAAAGTGTCCAAGGAAATAAAAACAGAAAGTGTTTTTCTGATAGCTTCACATTTCTCTCTACCCTACAAACACTTAATATCCACTTGATAGAACCTTTCCATGACTCGGTCATATTTGCTTATCTCAGACCTACCCTATTGTTCCCTACAGAACATTGGGTTCAGCTCTGCACTGATGAAAATCAGTAATGCTCAGCAAGCCTCAGTTCTTATTCCAGTGAAACAAAGTTACAACTGAAGAATGAAGTTTTATTAGCCAGGGTTCTTTAGAAGAATAGAACCAATAGAATGAATATATATTTAAAAGGGGATTTATTGGATTATTTTATAGGATACTAGCTGGGCAGTCCAACAAAAGCTGTCTTTAGGTTTGAGAATTGTGGAACCCTGTAGCTGCTCAGTCTACAAGGATGGATGTCTCAGAAGTCCCAATTTGGCACTGAAGGCCTGGAGAATTCCTGGAGGGCCAGTGTGAGAAAGCTGATGAAACTGTTCTAATGTCCACAAAGGTTAGGTGAAACAGGGTAGATATATGCACCAGCTAGTCGCATGGGCAATCATTCAAAAGACTATGTTCTCCTGGAGCTAAACATAGTCCACCCCCAGAAGGGCTGCCCACTTGGAGGAAGGACTTTCACCCTCAGTTAATCCTTCCTGGAAAAACCATCTCCAATCCACCCAAGAGTTGTGTGTCTTCCTAATCTTATCATTTTAACAACAGAACTTAATCATCCCAAGTGTTCTATTGGCATTGGCTCCAAATTGACCCTGGGCCTACATGTTTCTTTTGCTTGCTTAATTTTCTTAACTGCTTAGATCTTCTCTTCTGGCTAGTCACTGAGATTTTAACTTTCTCCTCCAATCAATAAAATATCTTTTACCTTCTAATATCCTTTTTGAAACATAGAATGATTTAATGAACCCTTATTTCCATCACCTGTCTGCAACTATTATCAATTTTAGCTCTTGTTGGATTATTTTTAAAGTATTTTAAAGTAAATGCTAGATCTCTCATTCATTCAGTATGTGTTTTATTTATTAGGGTGTGTGTGTGAGTGTGGACAGAGGTCAGAGGACAACTTTTAGGTTGCTCTCCACCTTGTTTTTAGGTGGGATCTCTTGCTGCTCCTTGCTCTGCCCCATTCACAAACTTCCAGAATATTCTTCAGAAGATCTTCCTTTGCCTGCCTCCCTTCTCCCCATAGGCACACTGGGAGTACAGAAGCCTTTATGTGTGGTTAGATTCAGAGTCAGTCTACTGAGCTGTCTTCCCCAGCTCCTTCAGGATGTCCTCTCAAAGAATCACAGATTCTTCCTCCACAACAATTTTATTGCATGTAAATCAAGGTAGTAGCAGGAAACAGCTGATATATTAAAAGCAGGACAGTTTTAGGTTTATCTAAAATTACCTCCAAAAGGCTGTATACCAAAGGAACAATAAATCATAGCACAAAATCCTAGGGCCAATGATGTTAAATTGGTCATACCTTGTAGCCCAAATAAAAAAAGTTCTTTCTAGAACCTGGGATGAGAAACTCTATGGAGTCAGTAATCTTTGGTCAAGAGACACAGCACATAGGAGGTAGCTTTGTGAGGAGGAAGGAAGGGGATGAATACCCTGCTATCACTCTCCGTTTCCCTCTGTTCTCTTGCCAGGACTTTTTCTTGAAGCAGGTTCTTACTCTAGCCCAGGATGACCCAGAACTCACTCAGTAGCCCAAGAAGGCCTTGAACTCCAGTCTATCCTCCTGCCTCAGCCTCCAAAATGCTGGCATTAAAGGCACATGCTACCACACCCAATAGGACTTTCATTGGCCAAGTTCAATTAATAGCTAGAAGGCACGGAGCCCTGTTGATTTAGTCCATATGGGCAGGTTTGGGGCAGAGAACAGAATGGGGCTGCATCTTTGGAGCAAATAGAAGATATCGAGAAAATAATTCTTTTTCAATTAATTTTTCTTAGCATATAAAGTAATGGGCTTCATTTGTGGCATTTTCATATATATATGAAGGTGTATATCATTATACCTTGTTATTCATTTCTCCACTAACCTTCCCTGTCCTATCCTTTATCTCAATTTTCCCTGACAAAAGCCCCTCCTTTCATGCCATATACAGTCATTACCCTTATTCCTCCCTCCCTTTTCTGTTTAGTCCTCTTCCCTCTTATCATCTCCTTCCTACTTTTGTGTTTTGCAAATGCATATTTAACTCTAGATTCCTCATATGAGATAAAACATTCTATGCTTATCTGAGTCTAGCTTTATTTCTGAACATAATTGATCTCCAATTCCATCCATTTTCTTGTGAATGTCATTATTTCATTCTTTACAGGTTAGATAATAGTTTGAGGCAGGCAGTTTACAGCAGGGAAATCGGGATGGCAGGAGCTTGAAGAAGCTGGTTACATTACATCTACAGTCAGCAAGCAGAGAGAAGTGAATGCTGGTATTTGGCTAATTTCCATTTTTTTTTAAAAAAAGTATTTTATTTATTTATTTGAGAGAGAGAGAGAGAGAGAGAGAGAGAGAGAGAGAGAGAGAGAGGCAGACAGAGATAGAGAATGAGCACGCCAGGGCCTCCAGCCCTCTTGTGCATCTGGCTTTACATGGGCACTGGAGAATCGAACTCAGGTCCTTCTGCATTGCAGGCAAATGCCTTAACCACTAAGCCATCTCTTCAGCCCTAATTTCCCTTTTTTATTCAATCCCAAACCTCAGCCAATGACATGGAGTCATTCAGGGTGGGTCTTCTCACCTCAATTAACCCAATTTAGAAATTCCTTTACTGTTGATATGCCCAGAGGTTTGTCTTCTAGGTGATGCTACATCCTGTCAAGTGGACAATGGGTATTAATCATCACAGCAGTCTAGGCTGCTTCTATATCCTGGCCATTGTGAATAGTGCAAAATAAACAGGTGCACCAGCATTTCTGTAGTGTGCTCACTTAAGAGTACTGTAAGCAGCAGACCTATGAGGGTTCATTTCTCCCAAGTAGCAAATATGATCCATTGGCAGAACTGCTGTTGAAACTTTTATGTTACTTTTTTCATATTTTATTTATTCATTTTCAAGCAGAGAGTTAGAGAGAGAGAGAGGGGGGGGCACCAGGGCCACCACCTTGTGGATCTAGCTTATGTGGGTCCTGGGGAATTGAACCGGGGGCCTTAGGCACTGGAGGCAAGTGCCTTAACCTCTGAGCCACCTCTCCAACCCGAAATTTTTATGTCACTTCTAAGGGATGACCCACACTCCATCGTCACAGCTCCTCAGATTTTAGCTTCAACAGACGCTTCTAATGTATGCTGATGGCTTTCCATCTGAAGCACCCACCCTATCTCTTGGCCTTTTACAGAGTGCCAAGGGGATAGTTAATAGTCCTCAGGGTAAGTGTTTAACTAAGGAGTCATTAGCTACCTACTCAACCTCAGAAGGACAATTTTGAGGTACCCCTTGGGAAGGTTGCAGTTGCCACAGTAGTAACAGCTCAATGAACAGTGACTGGCTTTGCCTGTTTTCTGCTCTTTTCACCCCATCATTCCAGCTTCTTACAATGCTCCCTAGTATACCTGCATCTAAATTCCTTTTGGGAGGAAAATATTTTTATTCATGATTCTTACTTACTGAAAATATTGACTTAAATGGTTATCATGTATCAAGCAGTGTATTAGATACTGGGCATGACAGAGCAAACATGGGTGCTATTCGAAACACAATCCACGGCCATGAGTAGGCTGATCACACCTCCTACTGGGAGGGAACAGCGAACCAACAAAGGAGCACTTGTGTAATGGAGGAGCCTGGGCCTAGGGGAGACAATCAACAGCTTTCAAATTTGGCCAATTTTCCACTTAGTGAGGGGGGCCCCTTGTCTGGAACTAGGGATTCAGGGCGATAGGCACCGGATCCCATACTCTTGGGCTCCCAAATCAAGATGCACTTTGGGAGTGAGTGACAGGGAGGCTACTAAAAATAGAATCTAGGTAATCCAGAATTGTGTATATTTGTTAACCTACACTGATCTCACACTCTGATGGAGATTGTGTTTGTATTTTTCAGGATGCAGCGAGAGAGCTGGGGCCTATCTAACCCTACCAACCGACCGTAGGCCGATAGCTGAGATTCTGGCAAGAGAGGAGCCACCACAGACATACCATGGAGGATCCATATGGAACCCCGCAGAGAATGTCGGGAGGAATGAGGGACCCACAGCCACAGACATTCAATCTACACAGGTTAAGCCAGTGAGACAGAAACCAACGATCTTCGACACAAAGACCCCTAAACTCACAATCTTAAAGCAGCTTTAATACTCATCCACCACGACTCAGGGAACTGAGCGGAAGAGGGGGCGGAAAGATTGTGAGAGCCGTGGTGGGGGAGATTATCTAGAGGCATGGCCAGGAGAACCTGGCTGAATTCTAGGCTATCCATGGTCCCCTGTCACAAGGACTGATCCAGACGACCCATGGAGGAGGTTATCCAGTGGAAGGGGGAGGGGAGGGCAGTGGGGAATTGGGGATAACAACTCATTGTTTGCCCACTAAATGTTGCAATTCATTATGGACAATAAATTAAAAAAAAAAACATGGTGCTATTAGTGGTGAAGTATGGCCATCCCAGTTTAAGATCCTTGAATTTTCTTTTGCAAAGATCACATCTGTTAGGAGTGTGAGGGACAAAGGCCAAGGCCAAGAAAAAGCATCCCAGCCTCGATCTAGTGCCCATCTCCTCAGGTTTCAGGTTTAGTTTCAGATTCAGCTCTGGAAACCCATGTGTGGACCCAAGTCTTCCCTTCCTCTCTCATTTGGCCTTGCCAGAGGCTTTCAGTGAAGGGAACCCATGTTGATTTTACTGTATGAATTACTGGTGTTTCCCAAGGGTCAAGTCTGTAGAAAGGAACCATTCTTTATGCTTCTAAATGCTGAAAGAATACATTCTGCCTGCAAAGATAGAACTTTATCCCTCATTACACAAAATTTCAATCCCTTTGTACTATACAACCTTGGCCACACCTCAGCTGTGACCCTCATTGGTGCTACATAAAAAGCTTGAATAGGAAACTCATATAGCTTTCCCTCCTTTTTGCTTCCTCTCTTCCCCCACTATAACCCTGTCTTCTGCTTGAAGGATTTTAAGAAACTTGTATGTCTAATGGCAATATAGCTAAGAGGGTTTCTTGCCCCAAATTTACTATTTTGAGGTGTAGCAGTTGCCTTTTCATTGCTGGGACAAAACACCCCACCAAAGGCAGCTGATGGGAAGAACGGGTTCATTTTGGCTTAAAGTCTCAAGGGGCGTTTCATCGTGGCATTGTAGAGCAGAGGCTGGGCATCACATCTTGCTACAGCAGCTGACAAAAAGCAGCAAGAGAATGAGCTGGCTCATGTCTAGTCACCAATCTGGGTGAAGCAGTCTAAGTACTGGGCTTGGAGCTGAGCTAATAAACCTCAAGGCCTGTCCCCAGTGACAGAACTCCTCCAGCAGTGCTTTACCTCCCAAAGGCTCTATTAGTTAGGGATTGAGGATGAGGCTTAATGACAAATGCATGAGGCTCTGGGAGACATTTTACATTCAAACTACCACACAGGGTTACTCCGCCAATTTGGTCTTGACCTCTGCTGTTATTTTGCCAGTATCTTATTAGTGAGGAACTTGGGTCCAGATTCCCAGCTGGTGATGGCCATTGATGCTTCTAGAACTATAACCAACCTTTCTGCAAAGGTTAAAATTTTCCACTTCATATAAAATGTCTTTTAGTGATAATCCAGTAATCTAGTAATAGATGCTGAGACTGGTTCTAAATATACTCAAATAGCTTCCTAAAATGTTCCTGCCTCAACACCAAACATACTACTTAGGTAGTCATATCTCTTCAACCAGATTGTAAATTCTATGGAGTTTAATCCCATCCTCTGTGATGAACAGGTCTTAATTATCACTGTATCTCTAGGGTCTAGCAGTACAGTTATTTAATATATACTGGTTGAATGAAGGCCTGTACCATAACTAGCTTAAGAAAAAAAAAGTTAAAAAGCCCAGGGCTGGGATGATGACTCAGTGGTTTAAAGGTATTTGCTTGCAACACTTGATGGCCTGAGTTCATTATGTTTCTCCAGTCAAATGCATAAAGTGGTGCATGTGTCTGAAGCTTATTTGCAATGATAGGGTCCCCTGGCATGCCTGTACACACACATTCTCTTTCTCTCATAAATAAAAATTAAAAAACCCAGCAAGGTCCAAGGCTCGTGCAACTTTGTAAGCTTATTTTCTCAGCTTCTCAGCCTTTTGCTCTCCTCCCTGCTCTGTGTGGCTCTACACTCAGGTCGGCCTTCTTCAGGTGAAGTCTTTGGTTCAGGAAGAACTGATAGTCTTGGCTTGATACATGTGCCTATTCCCTGATACAGGGCTGGTCTGCTTGGCCAAGTCTGTTACATACTTGAAACTAGGGTGAGGAGACTAATTCTTCAGAGTACAGTGAGTTGAAACACGTGTTTGTGTGCATTTAGAAGGTGGGGTAGGGAAGTCCAGCTAAAATGATTCTATTTACACTATCATTGCTGGGTTCCTTGAGATAACCCTTATGGGGCATGGATACTGGTCCACACTGGACTTGGTCAGTGACTGCCACCTCTTCTTGGGGTGGGGGCCTGAGTGGGAACACTTCCTGCAGGAAGCCTTTCTCAGACTCTGCCCAGTGTACAGCTTGGTCTTGCTTCTCCCCGCTTTAAATGTTTCCAGTCAATTTCACAGTGTATCCAGTGTCTTTTCAGGCTCGTTGGCAAATAGAGAGCCATGTATACAAAGAACTATTCAAGCAAAATGTGGTCAGTCTCTAAGAGAGTACTGAAAAGATGTTTGGCAAGCAGAGATAAAGGCCTACAGCATCTGGCTGGGAGCATGAAAGCAGATAAATGTTCCAAGGACCATAGAGCAACCAGGATGAGCTGAAGTATAGGATGAATCATGATAACGCCAACAGTAACAGAACAACAGCCAATCTGTTAGTACCTTCCATATGCCAGGCCCTTTTCTAAGAACTTTAATTCAACAAATCTTTAATATCCTTTCAAGTAGGTATTTTTAGTTCCTGCTTTTTCTTTTCTTTGAGGTAGGGTCTCGATAGCAGTGCCTGCGTTTTAGAGGTGAGGTTAAGTAGTTTGCTCCAGGTAACATGGTCAGGGAGTGGTAGAATTCAACTGGGTTCCTCCCACGTGCAGTTTCAAAAGTAAGCACAGGAGTTCACCTCTGACTCATAATTTTTAGCAGGGGTCCCATCTTTCCTGGTCGACCCACATTTGCTGAAAGCAGAACTGTATCTAGTTCACTTTTGTACTTTAAAACATCAGTCCTTAGGGTCGAAGCTAAATATACACCCTCTTCAAATAGGCTATTCTTACAATAAATGAGTGTTTTAAAAGCAGTGTAGGGCTGTGGAGATGGCTCAGAGGTTAAAGGTGGCTGCTTGCACAGCCTGATGGTCTGAGTTCAATTCCCCAGTACCCTCGTAAAAAACAGATGGATGCATCTGGCATTCCTTTGCACTGGCAAAAGGCCATGGTGTACCCTCCTCCCCCAATGTAAATAAATACAACAAAAGCAAATAAAATGTTGTTGGAATAATTGCCAGCAGGAAGTGATATGCTTGAATAGTGGGGCTTTTATTTCTGTGTGATTGGGCAAGTAAGTGAACTAATGGTACAGAGATTTTTCCAATGGTGCAAGAGGGGAAATTGGTTCTAATGTGCTCCACAAGACGACACTGGAAGTTTGAGCAATAAACAAATAATTACCAATTCTTATAGTCATTAAGAGGGCAAGTACCACAGTAAACCAAGGTGTTTTTTTCCTAGTTTCATCATAATTTCACCAATCAATAAATATGGATTAGGAGACTAACATTCTAGACACTATGGAATTACAATGGATTTAGGAAAGGATGATGGGAAAAGTCAGTTTCAGTGACAAAAAAATTTACAAAACATCAAAATGGTGGAAAACATTAAAGATCCTCTGGAAATAGACACAAACCCCAAGGGAGACCCAAAAGGAGTTAGTAATGAACCCACTAAGAGTATCATTCACACAGCAGTAACTGTTCTCAAAAAAAGGCCTGGGGGCTGGAGAGATGGCTCAGGGGTTAAGGGCGCTTGCCTGCAAAGCCTAGCGACCTGAGTTCTATTTCCCAGTCCCCATGTAAAGCCAGATGCACAAAGTGGGGCATGCATCTGGCCTTCACTTGCAGTGGCTGAAGGCCCTGGATCTCCTATTCAGTCTGTCTCTCTTTTATCTCTCTCTGATTACAAAAAAAAAAAAAAAAAAGCCTGGGCTTTGAGGTCTCAGTGGAAGTGTGACCCCCCCCCTTTCCCAGACCCCCAGTCTATCTCTCTAAAATGGAGATAACCTATTTCTTAGCATGAAGAAATAAGCACAAGCCTGGCTATGCACCAGAAATCCAGGTTACTTTATTACCTCCGCGGGAGAAAGGTCTTTTCTGGCCCCTTTTCCATAAAGAAAAGCCATTGTTTGTTTCTCCAGGCCCCACTCCCAAGGCCTAGGCAAAAAAGAACAGTTCTGGGCGCTGCAGGAACTCGACTCCAGTCATCCAGGGCGCCAAGCCCATCTTCCATGTTTCCTTCTTGGGAAAACCAAACTCCTCCGCGCGGCGGGCTTCCGGGTTTGCGGACTCCAGGGCTCGGGTCCACGTGCTGCCGGGCGTCCTCCCGGTGCCGCCGCCGCCTTCCCGAGCCCAGCGTCCAGCGGGATTGGCGCGCGGAGGGCGGGGGCAGAGGCGAGGTTTGGCGTGCGCGCCTCTTCGGAGCTTTACGGCAGGGCTCGTCCTGGCGCCGGCCGCTCGCCCAGCCGAGTGCAGCCGAGTCCAGCCGAGCGAGCGTCGCGGGTCCGAGCGGGACCCGGCGGAGGGAGGCGGCGCGGAGAGAGCGCGGCGAGAGAGGCCCGCGGGAGGGAGGCCGGCCGGCGGCCCCCCGCAGCCATGGCCGAGCGCCGCGCCTTCGCCCAGAAGATCAGCAGGTAGGGGCCGGGCGAGGGGCGCCGGCGGCGGCGGTGGGTGTGGCCCGGGCTCCGCCGAGGCCTCGTGCCGACCGTCCTGGCCTGCAGCCGGGCCGGGGCCTGCAGCTCCGCGGGCCCGGGGCGGGAGGCGCGCCCGAGGAAGCCGGGTCCCTCCCGGGGCTTTGTGTCCTCGCCGGGCCGCCGTCCCACGCCCGGCGCCCGGCGCCCGGCCGCTTGGCTCCGCGGTTCCCGCCGGCCACGGGAAAAGTTGAGCGCAGAAGCCGCAGCCCCGCGGCTCCCGTGGGGTCTCGAGGTGGACGTGGGCCGGGAGCTCCGGGCCCGGGCCGTGGTCAGCGCCGAGGATGCCGGGGACCCAGTCCGCTTTCCCGGCCTCCTCCTCCTCCTCCTCCTCCTCCGACACCCGTACAATCTCCTTTCTTTCCCTCCTGTGAGCTGTCGTGTCCAAGAAAGGAAACATCCACGTGAAATTCTTTTGTTTCTTTTGACACTTGTGTTTCCGTGAATATTTTTAGCTCGCTGACATTTCTTAAAGGCTTTTTACATTTACCCCTCTCCCCACCAAAAAGGGCCTTTTTTAAATGACTCTACCTCCTTTTTTAAAAGCTTTTAAAAAATTTATAATTAGCATCTCTCGTTTTAAGTTTTAAAACAAATATTTAATTTTTTCCTTAAGAGGCAACCTAGCTCAAGAGCATGGGTTCTTCTGTGAATTGACTCCTGTTGTTTTCTGAGTTGGGACCTTTGGCAAAGTTGTTGAAAATCTTACATTTTCGTTGCCTCATCTGAAATGTGGTGAGAACTGGGCTGCTGAGGGAGCTGTTAGAGGCACTAACATGAAAAAATGGTGAAAATGATAGTACTTAGCCTATAGGACTGTTTTGAATATTAAATGGCCTAATTTGTATAAAGTGTTTAGCATAGCACTATCATTATAATTAGGATAGGAAATTACTTCTTTTTTTAAAAATATTTTATTTATTCATTTTCAAGACGAGAGAGAGAGAGAGAGAGAGAGAGAGAGAGAGAGAGAGAGAGAGAGAGAGAGAGAGAGAGAGAACCAGGGCCACCACCTTGTGAGTCTGGCTTATGTGGGTCCTGAGGAATCGAACCCAGGGCCTTAGGCACTGGAGGCAAGTGCCTTAAGCACTGAACCATCTCTCCAGCCCGGAAATTACTTCTTTTTAAATTTTTGGTCTTTAAAGATAATGCCATTTAAGAAATATATCAATTGTCATTTTTTTTCTCTTTAAAAGAACCAAGGTTTATCTCATCAAGTAAGCACACCTTAGAGAGTAAGGTATGACATGTGTGTAATGTCTGTTCTCCATTAATTTCCCCAAATGCAAATAAAGGTAGTCTTGTAGAAAAATTAAGGCCCTGGGAATGAAGAGATAGGAGCTCATTGGAGGAGAGACATTTAGCAGGTAGGCATGGCAGTGATAGGATGTGGAAGGTGAGGCAGTTGGGGGGAGATGCCCAGATTTTGAACTGGATGCTGGCAGTTGCCATGGAGGTAAAGGGTGGATGGGAGGGAAGGTTGGAGACTGGGAAATGAGATTGGACTTGTTGGGTTTGAGGGCTGGTGAGTCTTCTAAATGGAAACATCTATTAGATGATTAGCTCAGGTTTAAGTCAGACAACAGAGATGGTGCAGGAGTTCTGATTTGGGAATTCGCAGCAAGTAGATTGTAATTGAAGCCAGCCAGTGGGTAAGGTTTGTCCAGGGAAATGTGCAGGTTAACTTGGAGGGACAGTCATGACACAGATAATCAGTATCTACTGATCCTGAATGGAAAGTATTTTCCTCCCTGCTACTCAATACCACAAAATAATACTTCCGAATAAATTATCATCCTGCTTCTAAGTTTCCTGCTAGAGGAAATACAGCGCAGTTTCTAGAGATAAACTGAGTTGGACAGCTTGGCCCTGCAGCTCGCTCATGAATCAACTCCAGCAAGTTACTTGACTCCTGCTTCCTGTGCTCTGCTACAAAATGTGGCTACTTGTAGGACTTCCCTCAGGGCTGCTGTGGGGAGTAAAGAAGTCAGTACCCCTAAAGTGCTTCAAGCAGTGCTTTGTACCTAAGTGCTTAGTAAGTACCAACTGTTTCGTTACAGTATTTATTAAATGTGTGTGTTTGGGGGGGGGGTATCAGGGCCTCTTGCTGCTGCAAACCAATACCAGATGCCAGTTGATGCCACTTTTTGTGTCTGGCTTATGTGGGTGGCTTGGGAATTGACCCTGGCCTGGCAGGCTTTGCAGGCACGCACCTTTAACTACTGAGCTGCTCTCTCAGCCCCAATCTATCTTTTTCTTTTTTTCTTTCTTTCAACAGGATGTCATGTAGCACAGACTGGCTTTAAACTTGTGTAGCTGAGGATAACCTTGAACTTCGGATCTTCCTGCCTCCACTTCCTGAGTCCTGGGACTTTAGGCTGTGCCACTGTACCCAGTTTATGCATTGCTGGGGGTCAGACCCCCAGATCTTTGTGCGTGCTAGGCAAGCTCTCTATTGACTGAGCCACCTCCCTAGTTCTGGGACCTTTTATTGAGAGTGCTTGCTTATCATTTCCATGATGTACATATATGAAGTACAGTGCCCTGTGAGAAACCTGTTCTTCACAGCTTTTTTAAAAAAGCTTCATGATGATCCAGAAACCTTTATTATTTTGCTTGTGTATGTGTGTGGTGTATATGCATGTGTGCTCATATGCATGTGAGTTTACGTGTGTGTAGCTTCGTGTGCTTGTGTGTATACATGCTTGTAGAGGCATTTTCTTCAGTCACTTGCAAATCACTTTTGTTTTTTCTTTTTGATAGTCTCTCACTGAATCTGGCACTCACTGTTTTGGCTAGACAAGATAGCCAGCATTCCCTTAGGGATCCTTCTGTCTCTGCCTTCTGGGGTTACCTGTGTGCGTCATTGTGCCTGGCTTTCACATGGGTGCTTGGAATCTGAACTCAGGTCCTCATGCTTGCATGGCAAGCACTTTGCTGACTGAGCCATCTCCCCAGCCCCCGAACATCTTCTTTAAAAAGAATCATGCTAATCTCCTTTCTGGCTCAGTTACATTTTTAGCCCTTTGCGTGCAATGCTGTTATTTTTTGAGACTGTGATATGGTGATTTCTGAAAGCTCTTTATTTATGTAACCCTGACCAGCCTCTTACCTCAGCTCCTCCTAGAAAAACAGCAATTACGCCCTGCTTAGCACTAAGCGCCCTGCTTTTTGAGGACATAGCTTATGCATGCATGGAAAACTGTTTGCAGGTTAATGATCTAGCATTTTGTTTGGATTATATTTCCTGTGACTTAAGAGGATGAACAGTGGTGCACACTTAAAACACTTTATACTAGATTCTTCTCTTTATAACTCAGAGAGGCAGAGAGCAGAGTGAAGAGGTAGGTTCTGGAGTCCAGTTGCACAGGTTGGAATTCAGAGCTGTGTAGCTCTGAACATTTGATCAAATCTCTGCTTTGACTTCCTCATCAGAAAGCCTCTGTGAAGTCAGGGCAAGGACTAAATGAGGTAATCATACCTGTGAAACACTTAAAACTGTGCCTGGAGTGTAAGCATTAAAAACTCTTGGTCACTGCTGTTGCTATTACTCCTGCATTATCTTCTGGTGTTAGTAGTAGTGGTGCTGTTTCCCAGACGAGGAATTGAGGACTAGAAAGAATGATACTCTTTGCCTCAACTGGTATTTAGAGCCTTGACTTCTGATTTCATTTATTTTGCTTTTATTTGACTGCATTTTCTTTCTGGAGCATATTTTCTATGGTAGTTCCAGGTTTTCTCACAGGCTACTGTTAGCATCCTAAAACTTCTGTTTATTTTCTTTTTAAAATACATACTATTATTTATTGTTTATTTTTATTTTTTTGCAAGGAGGGAGGGAGAGAAAGAATAAGAGAATGAAAATAATACGGGTATGCCAAGGCCTCCGGCCATAGTGAAACAACTCTAGCAGATGCATGAGCCACTTTGTATCTTGCTTTACATGGATACTGGGTAGATTTGAACTCAAGCTGTCAGGCTTAACAAGCAAGCTCCTTAATCACTGAACCATCTCCTCAGCACTATTTATTTTCTTTTTAATTCCTTTATTGATTTGCTATAATTTTGCTAAGAATCAGAGTTTAATGAAAGTTTTTTTGTCAGATGTTTCTTTTTTTAAAAAATATTTTATTTATTCATTTTCAAGCAGAGAGAGAGAGAAAGAGAGAGAGAGAAGAGAGAGAGAGAGAGAGAGAGAGAGAGAGAGAGAGGAGAGAGAGAAAGAACAAGCACCAGGGCCACCACCTTGTGGGTCTGGCTTATGTGGGACCTGGGGAATTGAACCCAGGGCCTTAGGCACTGGAGGCAAGTGCCCTAACCGCTGAACCATCTCTCCAGCCCCAGATGTTTATTTCTGAGAAATAAAATGTCACCACAAGATTTGCTAGTTATTGACTTATTTAATCACTCAGTTGTTTTTAGTCTTGTGTCTGTTAGCCATTGCCTGGCTAGATCGTTCTTCATCTGGTTTAATTCAGAGTTTTGTATTTTTTCTTCGAGGTAGGGTGTCATTCTAGCCTAGATTAACCTGGAACTCATTCTGTAGTCCCACGTTGGCCTCAAACTCACAGCAATCCTTCTAACTCTGCCTCCCAAGTGCTGGGATTAAAAGTGTGTACCACCATACCTGGCTAGACTTACACATTTTATCACCTGTTGCACTGCTGTCTGCTTCTTGTCTTTGGATAGGTGCACTCCCTGTGGGGATTATGATCTGAGTACACTATGTACTCAGAAAAATTGTCCATAAGATACTTTCTTTTGTTGTGCCTATCTCACTCAACCTGTCAACTGTCATCTATCGATCTGTATCTATCTACCTGTCATCCATCTATCATCTATCCATCTGTATCTATCTACCTGTCATCCATTTATCATCTATCCATCTGAATCTGTCTCCCTATTGTCCATCCGTCCGTCTGTCTGTCTAATGCATGCCAGGGACTGAACTCTGGGTTTCATGCATGCTAGGTAAACTTTCTGCCACTCAGCTCCCTCTCAGACCTCATTCTACTAATCTCCATGCTCGATATCTAACCTGCTTCTTGTTCTGAGCTGCACAGTAAGTTGGTGAAAGACTGGACTTATTTCAGATGAAGTTTACTAGGGCTGGAGTCTGTAGTCCAGTGGTAGAGTGCTTGCTTAGCATGTACAAGGCCCTAGGTTCAGTAATCAGTACCAACAAAAACAAACCCAAGTCAGATGATGTTTATTCCATATTCTCCCCTGCCTTGAACTTGGGATCTTTCCGCCTCTTCTGCAGTGCTAGGATTACAGGCATGTACCACCACACCTGGTCTTCATCTCTCTTATTTACAGTTTTAAAATGTATCCGAAAGAGATAAACACACACAGTGAGTGTGTCTGGGCACGCCAGGGCCTCCTGCAAACGAACTCCAGATGCATGCACCACTTTGTGCATCTTGCCTTATATGGGTACTGGGGAATTGAACCTAGGCCGTCAGACTTGCAGGCAGATGCCTTTAACTACTGAGCCATCTCCCCAGCCCTTATTTACAAATTTAAAAAAATTATTTATTTATGGGGGGGGGAGAGATACAGGAGTATGGCCTATCGCCCCTGCAAAAGAACTCCAGATGAATGCACCACTTACTGTATCCCGCCCTATGTAGATACTGTGGAATTGAATCTAGACCATCAGGCTTTGGAAACAAGTGCTTTTAACCTCTGAGCCATCTGTCCAGTCCCCATTTTTTTTTTCTTACCTTCTGCTGAAGAGTTTTGAATGAGTCCATTTAATCCAAGCCTATTGCGGTCTTAATATGTCACTTAGTCATCTTTCCTTTGAGCCTGAAAGGTCTCTTGTCCCTAAAGCTTATTTTATAGTAATTTCAAAGTTCATCCCTTGCCACTTTCCTCAGAACCTTGATTCCACACTTTTCTCTATTTAATATCTTTAATTTATTCCTTTTAACGGACTTTCCCTTAAGTCATAAGACGTATTATGCCTTTCTCATTATAAGACAAAAGAATCATTAAGGTGTCTAGCATTTTCAGTTGCCAAACCATTATTCCTTTTTTTCTAGTTACATTTCTCCCATCTATATAATGTATCATGTCCATTTCCTGCTTATTCTCATCAATCTTTGGACATATGGATATGCTTTATCCTATGTGTACTTGAATAATAGAACTCTTTTGTTTTCTTTTTCTCATCATTAATTTCATGAGATTTCCTTCCCCTCTAATTCCCCACCCCTGCCCCCACTCATACACGCGGAGTTTTAGACTTGTTTTAGAGCTCTGGAATGGTAGGTCAGAGTCTCGACTTTCTATCTTCAGTATTTACAAGCAGAGTCTTAGGGATACTGGGTGCTCAGGATGTGTTTGAGTAAATGCCACCCAGGAGCATGTTACATTACTTGATTTGGAGACAATCATAGGCCATTTAATCTCTCGAATTCAGATGTGCTGTAAACTCCCTGAGGTAAAGCTCTCATCAAGGAGATTGGTTTCTTGCAGTGGTAAATTAAAACTCCTGTTGTATTTTAAGGTTCCCTACAGTCTGGTCTTTCCTCTTGCTGACTTTCTCTCTAGTTCACATGTTGCTCTTCAAGGGTGTTGTCTCTGCACACCCATACATGCTGTACTAGTCTCTCTAATGGTTCTGTAAATTTTTCTTTTTATGTTTTTTTTTTTTTCCCCAAGGTAGGGTCTCACTAGCCCAGGCTGTCCTGGAATTCACTATGTAGTCTCAGGCTCTCAGGCTGGCCTTGGATTCACATCGATCCTCCTACCTCTGCCTCCCAAGTGCTGGGACAAAAGACGTGCACCATCACACCTGGCTCAAGTTTTTCTTTTTAAAAATTTGCCCATTCTTTAAATTATTCCAATCTACTATGTTACTTTTGGGATAACCATTTTCTTATTCTTTATTTTTACCACCTGTGAATACATTTTTTTCTGTTTTTGAAGGGATTGGAAGTGTGTCACAATGTATATTTGCTTTTTTATCTTGCTTCTTATGCTCAAAATTGTAGTGAGATTGTTTTGATTGTAATTGAAGTTCATTCTTTTTTTTTCTCTATAGTATTTCATTGTATAAATGTACCAAAATTTGTCCATGTACAATAGGTGAACATCTGGCTTGTTTCTAGTTCCTTCTTTCAATTTTATTTAGTTGAGAGACAGAGAAGAGAGAGACGAGAGAGAGAGAGAGAGAGAGAGACAGAGACAGATAGAGAGACAGAGAATGAGAATGAATGAATGGGTTTGCCAGGGTTTCTTGCCTCATTGCAAATAAACTTCAGAGGCTTGCACTACTTTGTGCATCTGCCTTTATGACTTCCAAAAACTGTATGCCCAAATCAAAGTTTTGTTTTTATATTTTGATTATCTTGAGGTATTTGCTGTGGTGGTGGAAAGCTGACTAAAACACTATTAACTTATTTTGTAGATTATTTCCATTTTTATTCAACATAATGTAAATTTTGGGCATTCTTTTTTTGTTTGTGATATCACAGGCAAAGTCTTCTGTGTATTTCTTAGGATTGTTGAAAATGCTCCTTCACACTGGGTTCCCTAGAAACAGTGATTTAGATAAGGATAGGAGTGAATGCTGTGCTTGGGGAGCAGCATCCCAGGACATCAGAATGAGAGAACAAGGAGATGAGGCATGGAAAGATGAGAAATTATGAAGGTAGTACCATATCTCACTGGCTCAGCTTCACAGAGAGCCAAGGAAGATTGTTTGACAGATGGACATACTTGTCTAAATAATATCTGTGGACAGAGCAGTAATCCTCAGATCAGCAGGTGGGATTTTGGAAAAAGGGAATTTATCTGCCTCCTTTCCCCTGCGTTCCAGTCATTTAGTCCCTCCAGGGTTAAATCCCTTCATTTCTTTGTTGTAGCATTTATACCATATTGGCAACAGGTTTGGATATCTCATTCTTTTTCATTGGCTGTTTACCAGTGGGATTTTTTGGACACAATTATAGAAGCTCAAACTAGATTAATTTGCACATACCAGAAAGTGTTCATTCATGTCCACAATACATTGGGCTCAGGGTACAGATGATGTCAGCGGTTATCATCTTGTCACCACTAGATTTTGCACAAAATGGTTGCAGTGAGATTTGACAGCTCCAGGCTGAATCCCGCCTCAGGTCATATGTGCTTCCTGGAACCAATAACTGTTGAGGAATGTAGTGGAGTCTGGCCAGATCTGGGTCACTCACGTGCCTTTCTCTATGGCTCTGGAAGAAGTTACAGTATCAGCTTCACCCAAGTCCTGAGAAATGAGTTCCTTATTGAAAAGAAAGGGTTTCTAGTGTAACGAAGGAAAGTTCTGGTCACTCCAAAAGAAATTACTCATTCTGCCGGGCGTGGTGGCGCACGCCTTTATTCACAGCACTCAGGAGACAGAGGTAGGAGGATCGCTGTGAGTTCAAGGCCACCCTGAGACTACATACAGAGTGAATTCCAGGTCAGCCTGGGCTAGAGCGAGACCCTACCTCGAAAAACAAAAAAGAAATTACTCATTCTAAGTTGTTCAGTGTTCAATGTGTAATTTAAATGGAGCCCGTGAAATACTAAGATAATCAGTGTACCTTGGTACTAGCTGGCTGTGGACTCCCTGCCTCCCATTTTTGGACCGAGGTTACAAGTGTGCATGGCCACACCTAGCTGTTTACCTGGGAACTGGAAATCCAAACTTGGGCAGTCTCAGGTCTCCTCAGGCCCTCATACTTGCACAGGATGCACACTTAACCTCTGAGCCATGTCTCCAGCCCTGTTCTTCACCATCATTGTGCTGGAATTATAGAAGCTCATCATGGCTTCCAGGTTTTCTGTGTGGTGTGGGCATCTGAACTCGGGTACTTAGGCTAAGTTATCCCCCAGCTCCAAGAGAAAGGCTTAGACCATAGACTGATCTACAGGCAGTATTTGCAGCTTTCTGTGAATAAAGTGGATTTTCTGGCAGTCTAGTTACTGTGTGTTACAAACTTTCTTTGACTTGCTCAGACCTACAGCTCTGTCCTTTTTAGTCGTTCTACCTTATTTATTGAAGACTTCCATACTGTATTGAGTAAAATAGATAAAGTGGGCCTCTTGTTTTATTCCTGATTCTAGTGGAAATGCTTTGAGGTTTTTCCCCACTGACTCTAGGAGGAAGGAACTTATCATAATTCAGATCATTTGATATATTCTTTCCATCCTTCCATTTTTCTAGCTTACTAGAATTAAAAGAAAGTCTCATTTTTCTTCATAAATCATCATAGGAATAAGAAAAATTATAAAGGATTCTGACAATCAGGACCTCTTTTGATTTGTCTCATTTCCTTGTTTCATATTTGGATCATGATGATGATATGGATGGCTAAGAGGTGGAAGTCTTTTAAAGGGTGTGTGTCACTGTAAACACACCCCTTGTCTGCACTGCAGACATGTTTATTGCTATTGAAGCTCATTTTGAAATGATTCTTGTTGCTTTATCATATTTTATTTTGAAAAGGTCAGGGATTTTTCATTTTAGGGACAGTACATCATGTAGAAGTAGGACATATTTTTAATGTTGTTACTGAAGTTTTGGGGTAAAAGTCCAGCCCTGAGGATCCCAACAGACTAGACTTGGCCACCCAACTGGAAATTCCAGAGGTGAGCTGTGAAAAGCAGGAATGGAGTTTTCATTGGGAAGAACCAAAAAGATCTAGTGACCTGTCTTTGAGTTGCTGATGGGAACTTTGAGGTTTTTCAGAAAAGTGGACCAGCAGCAAGGGTTGGGTTTGCATAGCTGGCTGCACAGACCATCTCAGTTATTCCTTTTCCCTTCTCCTTCCGGCCTGTGAGAACCATTGTTTTCCTAACCTTTTCCATAGTTCTATCTTTTTCAGTTTGTTGTATAGTAGGAATCGTATAATGTATAACTGCCTTTTCAGGTTGGTTTTTTTCACTTAGCATGATTCCTTTCATGGTTGATAATGTATTTCTTTTTATAAATGCATAATTCCTTGTGTGGATATATGCCAGTTGATCCATTCACTCATTGGAAGACAGCTTCTAAGTTTTGGCTCTTATAAATCATGGTTGTAGAGCTGGGCGTGGTGGCGCACGCCTTTAATCCCAGCACTTGGGAGGCAGAGGTAGGAGGATTGCCGTGAGTTCAAGGCCACCCTGAGACTACAGAGTGAATTCCAGAATTCCAGGTCAGCCTGGACTACAGTGAGACCCTACCTCAAAAAACCAAAAAAAAAAAAAAAAAAAAAAATCATGGTTGTCTTCTAAAGCATGAATGTACCTCCAGTCACCTATAAAAAGGTTGAGCTCATGCAGCAGGTTGAGCCTTGATGAATGACACTTAAGAACTAAGTACTTCTAATTGCATATTCACCTCATCATAATGTATAATAAATGTGCATGACATGTTTGGATGTGCAAAAAGGAAGAAAACATTAAAGAGATAAGTAGAAGGAATGATTATATTAAATATGGATATGTTGAGAAAATGAGATTTTTCTTGAAACTCAGTTGGAATTTTGGGTTCTGAATTCAACCTTTTAAATTGAAAACACTCTTAAAGCTATATCATGTTGGTCCAGGAACTAGGCCATTAACTCTGTATCATTTTATGTGAATGGAATAATAGAAAGTACAGTTTAATTTTTAGAAGAATCAAAGAATAGAAGATACATTTTATGACAGAATTAGTTGAAGTTAGATATTAACATTGGGAATATATTTTCACAAAACCTGTGGATAATTGTCTTCGTGTTCTATTTGTGACTTATATTCCTTAATAAGGGGAAAGTTATTTATATACGTGATTTAGAACTTACAAAACATCTTAGTTTATAGGTTTGTGGAATCTGAGGAATATAGACATTAATGAATGTTGTAAAATATTTTTTGTTTATAAAACACAATTTAGGACTGGAGAGATGGTGTGATGGTCTGATCCAGGTGTCCCCCACAATTGTATGTGTTCTGAATGCACCCCCAGTTGATGGCAATTTTGGAACTTTGTTGGAGGTGTGTTGTTGGGGGCAGGCTTATGGGTGTTATAGCCAGCTTCCCCTTGCCAGTATTTGGCACACTTTCCTGCTACTGTTTTCCACCTGATGTTGACCAGGAGGTGATGTCCACCCCTCTGCTCATGCCATTGTTTTCCCTGCAATAACGGAGCTTCCCTTTGAGTCTGTAAGCCAAAATAAACCCATTTCTCCCAAGCAGCTTTGGTTGGGTTCTTTCTGTGCAGCAACGAGAAAGCTGACTGTAACAGATGGCTCAGCAATTAAGCATCTGTCTGCAAAGCCCAAGGACCTGGGTTTGATTCCCTAGTACCCATGTAAAACCAGATGCACAAGGTGGCACATGTGTCTGGAGTTTGTTTGCTCTCTCCCTATCTTCCTCTCTCTCTCTCTCTCTCTCTCTCAAATAAAATAAACCACTATTTAAATAATTGGAAATATTAGTATGCCAATAAATACCTTGAAACCTTAGGGTTCTACACTCTAATCCTTATTTTTCAAGTAAAGGTTTATCTGTTAAGTTATGGTAGTCTCTTTGTGGTGTACACTCTGTCACTCAGCTCAGAAGTGCTGCCTCACTTTCACGTGGCTATGAGTGTGATGTGCTAAAGGTGAGCAGGCCCTCACCTGCCTCTGCAGGAGACAGCAAACAACCAGGAAGGAAGGAAATTAAGTTGGTAAGGGTTCTAAATGTATTAAAGTATAGTATTACTTTTAGTAGTTGTTGTAGTCAGCTTTCTTGTTGCTGCACAGAGAACCCAACCAAAAGCAGCTTGTGAAGGAATGGGTTTATTTGGCTTACATACTTGAGGGGAAGCTCCATGATGGCAGGGGAAACGATGGCATGAGCAGAGGGTGAACATCACCTCCGCCACAGCACTGCAAACAGCAGCAGGAATGTGTGCCAAACACTGGCAAGGGAAGCTGTCTATAATTCCATAAGCCTGCCCCCAACCACACAGCTCCAACAGGGTTCTAATTCCAAAACTGCCATCAGCTGGGGATTGAGCATTTAGAACACATACATTTGTGTGGAATGCTTGGATCAAACCATCACAATAGTGTTAACTGTTTCTGTTTTACCTTCACAACTATCTAAGAATTGAGTTGGTTAATATGAGAGATAAACTGCATTTCGATAAAACAGTTTATGTTCATTGTCCAGAATTTGGTAACAGTGTGAATGAAGCTCTGAAGAGGTAAATTAGGATCAAATTATGGGAGGCTGTCACTGGCATATGAGGTTATTGTTTTCCTAATTCTTGTTATATATTGATTCGCTTAATAAAATACTGAGAATTCATTTATATCTAAAGTATAATATTTTAACATGTCTTTTTATAGCTTGTAATTGTGTTGTAGGTGAAATTACATTTCTTAAAATTTCATATAGACAGCTTTATAAAGTTGGCTATACCTCTTATACCCTTTATCAGCATTAAAAAATAATGTAATATAAGCTAGAACAATATTCCTGAAATATTTTATGAACATTTTTTCAATATACTGGACTTTATTCTTCAAGTGAACCTTAATATACTTCTCTTCATTGCAAATGAGCCTTCTTTGTATATGTGTACATAATGAAGTTGCTTTTTCTGTTGTAGAACTGTGGCAGCTGAAGTTAGGAAGCAGATCTCTGGACAATACAGCGGTTCTCCCCAGCTACTCAAAAATCTTAACATAGTTGGCAATATATCCCATCACACCACAGTGAGTATAAGTAGCATATACTGAGGAGGGCATGAAAAAAGTACTGGAAAGATAATAGTTAATAGATTGTATTTTATTTAATAGATTGTGTTTATTATTTAAGGCTAGTCTCACAGCCTTACTTACTTGTTGCCACCTCATTCTTTCTTTTTTCTTTTCATTTATTTATTTATTTGCATGTTTGTATGCATGGTGGGGAGGGGTGGTATGTGCCAGTGTCTTTTGCTGTCACAAACGAATGCCAGATATTTGTTCCACTTTTTGTGTCTGGTTTTACATGGGTTCTGGGGAATCAAACCTGGTTGGTGGATTTTGCAAGCAATATCTTTAACCAGTGAGCCATTTCCTCTAAGTGGCTGGAGAAAAACACAGTGTTTTGATCAGCCTCAGTTTAATATGACCACAAACTCATGAAGGCTTTAGTGCTATCAGGACTGTTAGGCAAGCTTTTTTTTTTTCTCTAGGTAGGGTCTTGCTCTAGCCCAGGCTGACCTGGAATTCACTATGTAGTCTCAGGGTTCCTCAAGCTCACATAGATCCTCCTCCCCCTGACTCCCGAGTGCTGGGATTAAAGGCATGCTTTTTCATTTGATGATTATTTTAGTTGACATGTTTCATGCCTCCTACCTTTTCTTTCAGTAACTCTCTTCCTCATTTTTACTCTTAGAGTAACTTACTTACTTCACTGAGAAAATTGAAGCAGCCAGAAGAGAACATCCCTAGACTCACCCTCTCTCTCCCTACATATAGTTGACCTATCTCCCTAGTTACTACTCATGTATCCATGGTTGTTCACCTACCATGTATCCACTAGTTACTATCAATATAGTTTACCTGTCCACCTGCTACTACCTGCATATCTATCTACTTGTTACTACTCATGTATCCACTCGTTACCACCCATATAGTTTACCTGTCCACTCACTAATACCCGTATATCCACTAGCTATTACCTATGCATCCACTCGTTACCACCCATATAGTTCACAGTCTACTTGTTACCATAGATGAACCACTATCCTTCTACTTACTCACCAGCTCTCAGTTACTTAAATACAGTGCTTTAATAATTCTCCTTTCTTTTTTTTTTCAAGGTAGAGTCTAGCCCAGACTGACCTGGAATTCACTATGTAGTCTCAGGGCTGCCTCATACTATTTATATTACTTAAAATTTGTTCTCTATTTCCTGATCCATCTTCAAAAAACAGAGAGTTGCAAGCACACTGACATTTCCTGACTTTATGGTCACATTTAACCAAATGAACAGGCATAATGTACTGTCCATTATGTTTAGTGTCCTCGATAGTCTAATGGATGTCTCTCTGCAGTTGGTTCATTCAGATCAGAATTGAGAAGAACATCCGTAGATGGCAGTTGGTATTAGATTCCTAGAGTTCTCCTTTCTGTCCCACTTGTTCTTTTTCCTCTGTCCCCCAGCCTCCACGTTTTCATGCATTGGCTTGTTAGGATATTCGGTCAGTTTGCCGCCTTTTCAGTATTATATTTGGTTTCTTATAGGCGTGATTATCATCTTTATTTTCTATCAGTGGATTAGATTCTGTTTCAACTTGTGTGTGTGTGTGTGTGTGTGTGTAGTTGTGAGCACACAGTGCCACAGTGCATGTGAGGAGGGTAGAGAAACAATTTTTAGTTGGTCCTCACCTTCCTCCTCATTTGAGGCAGGGTCTCCTCTTCTTACTTACCCTCCTTTCGCTAGGCTGGCTGACCTGTGAACTTCTGGGTGATTCTCTTGTCTCTACTTCCCTTTTCATTCTAAGTGTGCTGGTATTACAGATACTAGTAGTACAGGATTCAGTGTTATGTGGGTTCTGGGTATCCTAACTCTAGATAGGTACACTTGATGCATTAAGCACTTTTTACTGAACCATCTCCCAAGCACCCGTGTGGATTTTATTTTTTTATACTTCATTGAGATAATTCACATATGATATAGTTAATCAACTTACAGAATACAATTTCATGGGTTTTAGTAGAGAGTCTCAGATATGCTACCATAGTCAATACAGAACACTCTCACCCCCTCAGAAAGAAACCCGTGTCTCTCCCTTATTATCCCTATTTCTGAGCCCAGAGCAACTGTTTGGTTTTGAGGGAAGATCTCACTGTGTAACCCATTTGACTTCAAACTCCTGATATTGCAGTGTTTGGAGTGCTAGCATAACAGGTATGTACCAATGCATCTTATTGAAGAACTTCTGATGGTATACCAGGAAAGTCAATGTTAAACATAGCCACAAAGGGCTTTTTGTTTAGGGATTTTTTTTTAGCCATTCTTTTAGGATAGGTTTGCCAATAGCAGGGTTTTTTCTTTATTAGAGTATATTTTGATTTTTCTTCACTTTGAAGCTGTTTTTACTTTATCTGAAAATTAGGAGTCAATAGTTCTTTTGCTGCAACACTTGAAAATTGTTACTCCATCATATTAGTTCCTTCTCTTTCTTCCTGTGACTGGAAACCAAACAAATAGCAACCTAAGAGAGGCAGGGTTTATTTGGGCTCATGGTTTGTGGGTAAGGTACATGATGACTGCGAGGGTGTAGCTGTGGCTATGTCTCAGGGCTGTGGTAAAAGGAAGCTGCATGTGCACATCTGAGTGGACCAGGAAGCAGAGAGAGAGGGAAAAACACTTGTGCTCACCTCACTTTCTCCTTTTTCCTGTTTTTATTTAGTTAGAGTCCCCAGCCCATGAAATGGAGCCACCCACCTTCTACAGGGTCGTCTTCCTCAGTTAATTCTGTATGGAAGCTCTCACAGAAATACCCAAAGGTGCGCCTCACTAATGCTTTATGTGTTTTTAAAAAATATTTTATTATTTATTTGAGAGAGAGAGAGAGAGACAGCGCGAGCACATCAGGACCTCCAGCCACTGCACATGAACTCCAGACACATGTCCCTCCTTGTGTATCTGGCTTTATGTGGGTTCTAGGGAATTGAACTCCAGTCCTCCTGCTTAGCAGGCAAATGCTTTAACCTTTAAGCCATCTTTCCAGCCCTCTATGTGTTTTTTAATTCAGTTAAGTTGACTACTAGAATCACCCCTCAGAGCCACTTTCTTTCGACCTATACAACCTTGATGATAAATCTGCTGAAGTTTATGGTTTTGTCCTCTAGTGGTCAGGGGTCCTTTCCCCTCAAATGATTTCAAGGCCTGTTTTTAGCCAGCCTGGTGGAGTGTGCCTATAATCCCAGAGCTGATGGCTGAGGCTGCAGGATTGTGAGTGTGAGACCAGCTGTGATGAATAATATCAGGACAGCCTCTTAAAAAAAAGAAAAAGAAGAAGAAAAAAAGATTTATTTTTTTGCCTTTGGTCTTCAGAAATTTTACTCAGCTGCATCCTGGCATATACTTCTTTATTTTGCTTGGGATATGCTGAGTTTCTTGAGTCTGTGGGTTTATATCTTTTTGTCATATTGGGGCATTTTCTCTAGTCTTTTTTTTTATTATATGTGTGTGGGGTATGTGTGCATGTATGTGAGCACAAATGTGTATGGGTGTGTGTCCTCAGTTGCTTCCCTTGGTCCTTGAAACAGAATTTCTCACTGAACCTAGAGCTCTCATTGGCTAGGCTAGTGAGCCAGTAAGCCCCAGAACTCTTTTCTCTACTGCCCAGGATTGAGATTACAGCCCCGCACCACCACATTCCAGCATTTGATGTGGATCCTGGGGATCCATACTCAGGTCCTCCTGCTTTCAGACAAGCACTTTACCCAGAGCTCTCTCCCCAGCCATCTCTCACTGCTATATTTTTTGTAGCTACTTTTCACCCTGGACATTTTGAAAATTTTAAATATATAATTTTAATTAATTAATTTGAGAGAGAGAGAGAGAGAAAGAGAAAGAGAAAGAGAAAGAGAAAGAAAATGGGTTCACCAGGACCCTTCATGGGTACTGGGGGATTGAACCCAGGCCATCACGCGTTGAAAGCAAGCACTTTTAAATGCTGAGCCATCTCTCCAGCCCATTTTGGAATTTTTTGAGATGGGGTCTTGGTGTACAACGCAAGATAGCCTCAAACTGCTGATTTTCCTGCCACAGTCTCCTGAATGCTGGGATTACAGGGGTGACCCTTTGTGTTTGGCTGGCTGCTTACTCTTCCTCTCTCTTTGCAGGAATTTTTTGATATGAATATTAGATATTTACTCATAGTTTTTCAAGTTCTTTTTTGTTTGTTTTCTTTCCATTGTTAAGCTTGGGTAAATTCTCCTATTGTTTTGTTGAATATTTTTGTTTTTCTTTTGTTCTTTAGAGAGAGTCTCAATGTGTAGCTCTGGCTGGTCTGGAACTAACTGTGTAGACTAGGCTGGCCTTGGATGCCCTGGCCTCAGTGTCCAAGTGATGGGTTTATAGGCATGAGCTACCATATCAGCTTCATTTGTTCAGTTTTTTAGTTATTGTTTTTTAATTCTAAAATTTCTGTTTAATTCTTTTAAAAAAAGTTTTCTGTAATTTGATTTAAAAAATATTTTTTTAAGGAGAGAGAGAGATGGAAAGAGAAAAAGTGAGAGAGAAAGATCGGGCACTCCAGGGCCTTTTGCCACTGCAAATGAACTTCATATGCGTTATGCCACTTTTGCATCTGGCTTTACATGGGTGATTGGGACTCAAACACAGGCCATCAGGCTTTGTAAGCAAGTGCCTTCCACTACTGAGCCACCTTTCAGCCCCTGTCATGTAACTTTACAAGGATATTCGAATTGTTACATTTATCTTATCTAAAACTGTAGTATGAAAGTATCATTTGCCAATAGGTTAAGTGATAAAATTTTATAAAATGTTTGTTCATACTTTATATCCTTAATTGTTTAACCATTTATTTTATTTGTTTTTTTTGGGGGGGATGAAAGTGTTTATTGAAGTAATAGATCCAGGGGAAATTCCATAATGGCAGAGGTTGGCCCCCTTTCACAGGTCTAAGCAGAGAGAGAAACCCATCACCAGCAACTCCAAAAGCAAGCAAGCATAGGAATTCCAACCATTTATTTTTGTTTATTTAATTTTTAAAAAACATTGCAGCCGGGTGTGGTGATGCACACCTTTAATCCCAGCACTCAGGAGGCAGAGGTAGGAGGATTGCCTTGAGTTCAAGGCCATCCTGAGACTACACGACTAGAGCGAGACCCTACCTTGAAAAACCAAAAAAAAAAAAATATTGCATATTGGTTATATTCCCATTATGTTATACTCTTATTTAAAAACTAATTTATTTACCAGAGAGAGAGGAGAGAGAGAGAGAGGAGAGAAAGAGAGAGAGAGAGAGAGAGAGAGAGAGAGAGAGAGAGGAGAATGGGTATACCAGGGCCTCCAGCCACTGTAAATTACACATGTGCCACCCCTGTGCATCTGGCTTCAGGTGGGTACTTCGGAAAGGAACCCAGGTCTTTAGGCTTTGCAGGAAGGCATCTTAATCACCGAGCCATCTCTCCAGCCCCATTAAGTTATACTTTTTGTTCCTGTCTCCTGCCCTCATTCTACTGAGGACCCTCCTCAGTGGGGTTATCAATATATTCACTGTGCTGTCATAAATGCATCAGTCAGATTCTGTGACAAGGAGTGGGGGGCACAGTGCCTCAGAATACACCTTCATACATGGTGGCTTTTACATTCTTTCCACCCCATTTTCCACAATGTTCCTTGAGCCTTGGATCATATAAGCCTTTGTTGCAGCCAGCTTTTGGTTGCTGGGACAAACATCCAACCATAAGCAGCTTATGGGAAGAAAGGGTTTATTTCAGGCTTTTAGATTCAGGGGAAACACCATCAATGCCAAAGAAGCTGGCTCACTTCCGTAGATCCAAGCAGAGTGACATCACCAACAGCTAGCACCACAAAACAGGCAAAGCTCCAAATTTTCCGCACACTTTAGAGCTGGACTTAAAATCTGTCCCCAGGGGCATATATCTTCCTTAGTAGGGCTCCACCCACTGGAGACTCAAGTTGCAAGCTTGAGTTGAATGTATAGAGCCATACATTCAAACCACCACAGTCTCCTTTAGTGTTGAGCTCTCAGCAGCCTCTGATTATTTGCTTTGATGACTCTTGAGTCTCCTGTGTTTACCACCATGTCCCTGGAGTTGTTTCTCAGGCTAGCGATGAGAGAAACACTCATATTTAATCTGCCACATCACTCTATAATGTTTCCTGACCCCTGGCAAATGTGACAGACATGACTCTTCTTGTGCTAGGCAGTCAGCTTTTTTTTCTTGTCATACTGATGGGTGTCTCTTGGAGCTCCCTGGTATTTGCTGCTGTCTAGGTTCTGGGCCCTGTGCTGCCTACTGGGTGGCATGCTCATCCTGTTCCTCTGTTCAATTCTTTGTGTAATGCATAAATGCTATTTGGAGGGCAATTTGGTGTACATAATATACCTGTGTAGCCAAACAACAGTAGCACCCCCCCCTCCTTTGTGACCCTCTCAACTATAGGCTTTTGATTAGATTTTCAGAATCAGACATGAATTTCCTTCCATGGGGCCAGCTTCAAGTTGACTTAGAGAGTACTTGGTTACCTCCATAACAAACATGTCACTATTGTGCTAGTGGGTATTTCTTGCCTGGGTGGCCAGGTGTGTAGCTTACAGGGTCTACTGCTGATTAAAGCCATCATTACTGACTTTTCTTCCCCAGCAGGCTCCATTGCACTTTTCAACACTAGTCAGCAGGGAGGAGGCTTCCAGCTTAGTTCTCGCTTGAATTCTCAGTGTCCTTCAAACAGAGCATGTGGTATCTTCAGCAATAGGGTCTTATCATCCAGTTCTTTTGGGCAACCAAGAGTCTTAACAATAGCCTGTATTGTTTTGGGTATATCAGGGACTTCTGTGCCCAACACCTCACTGGGCAGGATCCCAACCCTGGCACTGAAATTTTTCTGTGACAACATATGATTTCTGACCATAGCATTTATAAGCCCCCACAGAGTATTTCTTTCCAAACTCTCTCTTTCTCTTTTTAAACATACTTTTAAAATTAGGTAATAAAGAAGTAGGTTTCTATAGGGCTCATTTATAACCTTTTTAATTTTGATTGCTCTTTATTTTTTTTATTTATTTATTTTTTTTTATTATCCATAATGAGTTGCATTATTCAGTGGGCAAACAATGAGTTGTTATCCCCAATTCCCTAACGCCCCCCTCCCCAATCAGCTGGATATTCTCCTCCGTGGGCCATTCTTTATTTTTTTTTTAAGACAGGGTTTCAGTGCATGGCTTGAGCTGGCTTTGAATTCTGGCTACTCCCTTTAGCCTCTTGTGGGCTGGAATTGCAGGAGTGTGCCATCATGCCTGGTCTCATTATTCCTTTCTGGGTCATGTATAAAAAGCCTTAGCAAAATTTCATATTTTAAAATACTTATTTGACATAGAGAAAGAGGCAGAGAGAAAGAGAGAGCAAGCATGAGAAAGGGAGGGGGGAGGGGAGAGAGAAAGAGAGAGGGAGAGGGAGAGAATGGGCATGCCCTGGCCTTCTGCCACTGCAGATGAACTCCAGACACATGCACCACTTTGTGCATTTGGCTTTTCTTGGAAAGTAGAGACTCAAACCCTGGCCATTAACCTTTGCAAGCAATCAAGTTTAACCACTGAGCAATCTTTCCAGCCCACAACTTTCATATTGTAAAGATACTCTGCTATGTTTTCTTCTAGCAGCTTTATAGTTTCCGTGTTTACACTTGTCTTTAATCCATCACAGCATGCCATGATGAAAGAATTTTAGATTTATTTTTCACATTTGTTTTTATATGGATATCTTTTTTATTAACATTGATGGAAGGGTATTTCACTTGTGTTATTTCCTTATGTTAAGAACATCATAGGTCCAATGTGGTGGCAAATACCTGTATTCCTAGTATGCCTTTGGGTGGCAGAGCAGAAGTTTTATGAGTTCAAGGCCAGCCTGAGCTACCTGTGGAGACCCTGCTTAAATATACAAACACAAGAACATTACCATAGTGTACACTTTGTAGAATAGGAGGATTGCGTGTTTCAGAGAGGGGGAAGAAACACAAATTTTGGATGTTGATAACATTTCAGATTTCTTCTCTACCATTTTGTACTATTTTATTTTTAAATAATTAGCTGCTTTGAGTATAAACACTTTTATTAGTAGAGGTGAAATAGTAATTATCTTTAACTTGCAGAGTTTGGGGTAGGTTTAAATGAGATAATATATAATGATAGTGTTATAAATGGGAACTATATTTTGGGTATTTATGATATGCAAATACTTTATTATTTTACTTAGTGGATGTAAAATGTTGCTCTATCTGTTATTAGGTGTCTGTTCCAAAGAAGTATAGATTTAAATGCTTTTACTGGATAATACAGACAAGTTTCAGTGTTTTCATTGCACTTGAATATATTGAGAGACAACTTGTTCTTCTTTCACTGTTCTACAACTGCATATTTATTATTTGCCCTTCAGGATTTTGCCTGAATTTTACCCCTTTGAATTAGAGAAGCGTGATATCATTAAAAAGTATGCTTTAAGCCTGAATATAGGGTACCTTGTACGTGTATGCATGTTAATGTACTTACGTGTGTGAGAGAAGGAGAGAAAGAGTGGGTATGTTCAGGTCACGTATAACATATGTGAGGAGGAAAAGGACAGCTTTTGGGTCAGTCTTTGCCTTTCCACCTCATTTGAGGCAGGATTCTGGATCCTGGCTCAGGATTCCCCCACTACTGTTCATTCTTCTCCTCGCCAAAAGTGTCCTGAAAATTCTCCTGTCTCTATCTTCCATCTTGCTGTCAGCACCAGTGTGCTAGGATTACAGAAGCCCACTATGGCTTCTGGCTTCTTTGTGGAGTCTTTGAATTGAACTCGGGCACTCCAGTTGAGTGGAGAGTGCTTTGTCCACTGAGTCACCTCCCCAGCTCACTAGGTACACTTTCATCTTTAAGGTTAGAACCTTCATTTCCCCCCTCTATTTATATGGCCCAACCCCTGTTATCTTCAAGGACTATATGTGACTCCATGTAGAACTCACTCATGTAGTCTAGGATAATGTTCTCATTTTTAGAATCTTAGTCACAGTTCTATTTTACTTTACTTTCCATATAAATCAGCATGCACAGAGTCAGTGGATTAGGTTGTGAGAATTTTTGAGTCCCATTGTTTCATGTACCACAGTACAGTAGTTTGTGTGTGTGTGCATGTCTGTGTAGTATGTATGGTATATATGTGCAGTGTATGCATGTGTGTGCCCCTTGCATGTGTGTGTGGTGTTCCTCCTACATTGCTCATCTGATTGTTTCCTTGAGATGGACTCTCTCTTTTTTTTAAAAATATTTTATTTATTCATTTTTAAGCAGAGAGAGAGAGAGAGAGAGAGAGAGAGAGAGAGAGAGAGAGAGAGAGCACCACAGCCACCACCTTGTGGGTCTGGCTCATGTGGATACTGGGGAATTGAACCTGGGGCCTTAGACACTGGAGGCAAGTGCCTTAACCGCTGAGCCATCTCTCCAGCCCGAGATGGACTCTCTTAATCATTCCAGACCTTGCTGTTTTTGCAAATCTCAGCTATTCTCTGGTCTCTGCTCCCTGTAGGACTGAGGTTTTACTTGGGTACTGCAAAATTGAGTAGTTTTACACCTCTTTAACCTCTGAGCTATCTTTCTAGTCCCTGGTAATGTTTGTAGTAGGATAATCAACAATAACAGCAAACAAAGGTACAGTTTAAAATTTAGCCAGATGCATGAAGTGGCACATACATCTGGAGTTTGTTTGCAATGATTAGAGGCCCTGGTGTGCCCATTCTCCCTCTCCCTGTCTTTCTTTTTCTCCTTGCCAATAAATAAAATAAAATAAATTTTTAAAAAACCACAACTTTAAACAACTTAGCAGTACACATACCAAATATATGTAATAATCATTCCAATGAGTACTTTGAATTCTTAAATGTAACAGACCAGGTAAGTATTACTACTGTTTTTCTGTGAGGGGGTGTAAACAAGGTTCTTGCCTGAAATTAAGAGCATGACCCAGGCATGAAGGCTGCACTTGGGTTTCTTTAGTGCCTCTGGACGAGCATCAGTTGATATTTTCAAAAGAGCTAGGTTAAAGACATTATGCTAATTTTTTCTTTGCTTAGTTTTTGCATTTACCTCTTCTTTCTGCACACCTTTCATTCCCTCTCTTCTGGATAAAGGTGCCGCTTACAGAAGCCGTGGACCCTGTGGACCTGGAAGATTACCTCATTACTCACCCATTAGCTGTGGATTCTGGGCCTCTAAGGGATTTGATTGACTTCCCTCCAGATGACATTGAAGTTGTTTATAGTCCTAGGGATTGCAGAACCCTTGTTTCAGCTGTACCTGAAGAAAGGTAAGATGGCATTTACCTATTTTTGGTTTAAATGTAACTATAAAAAGGCTATTTTTCATTACTTTATTTAGATCTTAGTTTTATGGTGGTCATGTTTCATGTTTAAAGAATAAGAACCTCAAGAAAAAACTTAAAAAAATCATTGCTTTCCTGCCTAAATTATAAATATTCTGCCATTTTTTAAAACTAGTGAAATGGACCCACACGTTAGAGACTGTGTAAGAAGCTACTCAGAAGACTGGGCAATTGTGATCAGAAAGTAAGTTGTTTGATTTAATATTTAAAGATGTTGAGTAGAATTATTACAGTTACATTAAATGTTATACTAATAACAATTATGAGACTTAAATTCACTTAAACCTGATCAGAGATTCAAAAGAAGAGTCTTGTATGTAGGAATTTTCTTTTTAGTTTTCTTACTTTCCTGATAAGTATTAAGTTTGTAAGATTACTATTTATGATTTTTCATAAATTATTATAAACTAATAGTTGGTATTTTAATGATTTTACTTTTTTTTAAGTGTATGTGTGTGGTGTGTGTGTTTATGCATGTTCATAGGTATATGGGCATGTGCATGGATGTTCACATATGTGAGGGCATGTGGATGCCAAAGATTGGTGTTAGATGCCTTCCTCAATTTCCACCTTATTTTAAAAAAATTATTTGAGAGAGAGAGATAGACAGACAGACAGACAGACGGACGGACGGATGGACGGACGGAAAGTAACAGAGAGAAATGTATGGGAGTGCCAGAGCCTCTTGCCATTGCAAATGAACTCCAGATGCATGCACCCCTTTATGTTTCTGGCTTTATTTGGGTACTGGGGAAGTGCCTTGAACTGCTGAACCATCTCCTCAGCCCATTCACCTTGTTCTTTTAGGGAATTCTCTTACAGAACTGGTAGCTCACTAGTTTTCCAGACTAGCCAGCAAGTCCCAGGCATCCTCCTGCCTTTGTTTCTCCAGTACTGGGATTGCAGGTGCATGCTGCCATGTGACTTTGATGTTTGCTAGGATCCAACTGTAGATCCTCATGCTTGCTTGATAAGCTATATTCCAAGCACTCTTTCTCATTCTTTTAGGAAATCATGGGTAGATACTGGTAAATTTTTCTCAAAAACATTCCAGTGTAGTAAAATCACAGTGCAGAATAATCAAGATACTGCTGTGTGACTTTCCCTGGGGAGATGTGAAGAAATGTGCGTTCAGTCTAGATAGGTCACTGAAAACAGACCAGAGAAATGATTTCATACAATACTAGCTTGGTGAACCAGTGAGTTTGTTGGGGTTATTTCTAGGATCATGGGTCAGGGGTTTCTTCCAGGAAAGTGTGGGTGACTCCAAGGCTATTGCATCCTTGGAAAGCTGCATCTCTAGGATTCCTTTTCAGCTTGTTGGCAGCGCCAGGGAAGACAGTCCAACAGTCATATACTGCTTTATAACTTGGAGGTGGAGCCTTGTGAATATTTGAACTTTCTGAGATTCCTGGGTATTGTGACCTTCCCTTCCTCCTCTAGTAGTAATGCTTAGGCCTGGAGGAAATGTCTGCATAGCAGGTGATATGCAAAAGCATCAGGAAAGCTTCAAGCTTTTATTTATGATGAATTTTAGGCCCTTGGAATAAAAGGACTTGGGGCAAGTACTGCACATGTGGTTACCTTGAACCCTTGTACCATGTATGTACAGCAGCAGCAGCAGCAGCAGCAGAGATAACTGCCTTTTTTTTTTTTAAATGAGTAGTAATTATGTGAATTTCAATTGATAGGATAGTGTCTAGGATTGGGCACATTTGGAGAAGGAAGCCTTCAAACCCTGAAGACTAGGTACTGCCTGGCTTTGTCTGGCAGCATGATCTGTCCTTCCTTACAGTTCCTGGGTGTAAGTGGGACCAGCAATTCATCCATGGGGCATACTAGTAACCTCACGGAGGAGGGCCTTCAGTGAAATGGAGCAGGGAGGAGGGGAATGGGACCAACACATGATTTGTCCATAGAACAAAGTTTATAATAAAGAAAATAAAGATAATTTTAAAAAGGTAGACATAGGAAGCATATTAAAATATGAGCATTCATTCTGTAATTGCCAAGTATTTGATGAAAGCCAACACACTTTCAAGAGAATAACTATAAATAAAAGAATCAACAATTTGGTAGCGCTCAGACTAAAATCTGTTATTAAGTATCATAAGTACACTGAATATTAGTGCATATAATAGATGTGAAACAATATAGCTGTACAACGATTAGTTATATTTATAAATTAAATTTCTGGTTAGTGAAAAGATTTTAAAGACTGAGCAGACAGATGAGGCTGAAAAATGAAATAATAGGCCATAAGAAGAAGCCCATGAAATTCTTCTGTAGTACAGCAAATAATAATAATTATAACTATAATTATTATAATAATAATAATAAAGTGACAGAAAGATTTTTTAAGTTCACTGAACATTGAGACCCCGATGCAGCAGATAGATATCATACTAAGCACTCCTGGCACTGAAGTGAACTTAGTCAGTTCTGTGCCCTCAGGGAGCTTATACTCCAGAAGCACATGAATCCTATGTAGGAAACCACGGTATAAGGTCCAGAGAGGATCAAGAAGAGGAACAAATTTTCTGTTTTATGTAAATAGTCAAAAGGAGCCTTACTGCTATGGTGTGTTGAGCAGAGAATTGCAGCAGGTAGAGAGTGAGGTGTACAGAACAGACGGCTGGAAGAAGGATGTTAGGCAGAGAAGAAAGATACATATGAAGGCTTCAGGTTAGATGCCTGTTGGAGATTTTTAGGTAATAGTAAAGAGATTAGCATGGCTGAAGCAAAATAAATGCATGTGAGAATTCCAGGAGTGGAGGTCAGGAAAGTGGTGGTGGTGTGTGGGTTGCCATGTAGAACTTTATTACATAGAATAGATGACTGGAAGACAGGATGTTAATATGAAGAGTTTTGACCATGTATCATTCTTCTCAGCTTTCAAATTTCATGCTGTTAACTTGTTAGGACAGAATGCAACACTATCCTGATTTGTCAGAGCAACTTGCACATTCAACTTTACAGTTTATGGCACTTGAGAAATCTCATGAAAGATTAAGACACCTGATTCTGAATGATAGTTTTCAGGTTTCTTTGCTGAGTGTCTTTATCTCAGCTCTTCCAGAGAAAAATCCTTTCTTTTATTTTGTGGCTGTGCTGACATCATGCAGCTGCTGCCTTTTTAAAGCCTTAGCAGTAAGGTAAGATGTAATTTACATTAAATGTCATTCTTTAGCATTTCATGAATTAGCTGATAGCATGAATCAGATATTTTTCTGGTAATAATTGTTTTGTTCTAATTAAATACTCCCCCTATTTGATGCTATAAAGTTGAGTCATGAAGAGTCATTGGTTTTTGATTAGTCCGTAGATGTAGTGCTATTAAATAACACATATATCCAGTGGTGTGTATCTCATTGTTTTTCATTTTATAAGTTTTTAATAAGATATTTTAAGATATCTTTTATTCCAAGGATATTTTAAGATCCTTTAATTCCAGCACTTAAGAGGCTGAGGTAGGAGGATTGCCATTGGTTCCAGGCCAGCCTGGGGCTATGCAATGAGTTCCAGGTCAGCCTTGGATAAAGTGAGACCCTGCCTTGAACACCCCTCCAGCCAAAAAAAGATATTTTTTACAATAATGAGTTATAGGAAAAGTTTTAAAAATTTAGTGATTTATATGTATCTTTATATATTAAGCTTATATATTATTATGAATGCAACATTTTTCTGTTTTCTTATTTTATTCTGTAACTTAGAATCCCAGGGTATCATTTTACTGACTCGTTCTGAACTGAAAGCACATTTTAAGTACAACATGCATATTGGCAGAAAAGAAGAAAAAGTGATTTATTTCTGGAAACATATTCTGAGTCTGAGTTAGGTAAAATGAATTTTGAATGGAAATTATCTTGAACCTCTGGTTTTAGTACACTTAAAACTGCTAGAATAGATCCTTATTATAAAAGAAATAATGGAGAACACAGTTTACTACATAATGATGCTGAAAAGAGAAAAAATTCAGAAATTAAAACTTGTTTAACTATTTTCTTTTGACTAGATATCATAAACTGGGGACAGGATTTAATCCCAACACACTGGATAAGCAGAAAGAAAGGCAGAAGGGTTTGCCCAAGCAGGTCTTTGAGTCTGATGATGCTCCAGATGGCAGCAACTGCCAGGATGAGCAGGTAATGCTTTCGGAAGTTCCCCAGTGACTGTCAGACACATGTGACTATAGTTACTTTATTAATAAACTGCCAGGATGATAGGTAATGCTTGCGCTTCCCAGTGACTGTCAGATGCACGTGACTGAAGTTACTTTATTAATACTCATGGATGGAATGTTCGTTATGACAGGATGACCTGAAAAGACGTTCGATGTCAATAGATGATACTCCAAGGGGGAGCTGGGCCTGCAGTATCTTTGACTTGAAAAACTCACTTCCTGATGCCTTGCTTCCTAATTTACTTGATCGAACTCCAAATGAAGAAATAGACCGACAGAATGATGAGCAGAGGAGATCGGACCGTCACAAGGAGATTTTTGCTTTACATCCATCACCAGATGAGGTATTAACTGTGAATGTCAAGAGACTAGTGAGACCAGGCATTGTGCTGCACTCCTGAATCCCAGCATATCAGGAGGCCAGTATTGGATTATTAAAGCAAATTCTTTGTGTGTGAGTACAAGCACTCATTGTGTGGTACACATTTGAGTGTGTACACAGAGAACAACTTCTGGATGTCTTCCACCTCATGTGAGGCTGGGTTTCTCTCTCTTGTTCTCATATTCTTTGCTGAGCTCACCCCAAGCTTCCAAGCTTCTGGAAATTCTGTCTCTACCTCCAATCTCATCATTAGCATGCTGGGATTATGGAAGCCCACAAGTGGCTTTTGGCCTTTTATGTAGGGTCTTGGGAATCCAACTTGGGTACTTAGGCTTAAGCAACAAGTGTGCTGTCTCCTCAGCTCTGTACAGTAAATTCTTAAAACTGAACGATGAAGTGTGGACTCTGTTACACATCTTGCTTCTGGTGTTGCTTATCCACTTACAGGAAGAACCGATTGAGCGGCTGAGTGTACCCGAGGTACCCAAAGAGCACTTCGGTCAAAGACTCCTGGTAAAGTGTTTGTCACTCAAGTGAGTATTTCTTCTGCTGCTTAATGTTGATCTTCTGGGACAAGGGTTTTGGTTACTCACAGGACACAATCTTAGTAGTTTTTATTGTGTAGATGTTCTTTTGAGAAGTGTTTTCCTTTTCTTTTGAAACTTTTAATTTAGAAATAGAAATCAACCTGGAAATAGGAGAAAACACCCAAATATATGAACATATTTTTACCTCATGAGCTCTTCAACTTCGCATTTGCTCACCAATCCCAAGATAAAAAAAAAAAAAAAAAAGGAATGCTTCATGAGTGTGTGTGTCACCCTTGTGCATGGGCCATGCTCATCTACATGTATCCTTCCTTCCTGTTTTAGTGTATGTGCTGCGATGTGAGTGCAAGAAGTATGTTTCTTCATATTAAATGCTGTTTAACAATAAATTTGTATATGAAATCAAGTTTTAGAGCATGTTTTGGGTTCATGAGTAAAGATGACTCTCACCATTTTCCACTTAGTCTGATGAGACTTTATAAGAGAGAGAGAGAGAGAGAGAGAGAGAGAGAGAGAGAGAGAGAGAGAGAGAGAGAGAGAGAATGGGTGCACCATGGCTTTCTGCTCTTGCAAATGAACTCCAGACTCATGCACCAATTTGTGTACCTGACTTTAAATAGATACTGAGGAATTCAACCCTAGCTGGCGGCTTTGAAATCAAGTACCTTTAATTGCTAAGTCTCCTCTCGCCCCATGCCACCATTCTTTTTTTTTTTTAAACATTTTATTTATTTATTTGAGAGAGAGAGAGAGACAGAGACAGAGACAGAGACAGAGACAGAGGGGCAGACAGAGAAACAGAGAATAGGAGCGCCAGGGCTTCCAGCCACTGCAAATGATTCCCAGATGCATGCGCCCCCTGTACATCTGGCTTTATATGGGCACTGGGGAATCGAACTTGTGTCCTTTTGCATTGCAGGCAAACACCTTATCTGCTAAGCCATCTCTTCAGCCCATGCCACCATTCTTGATTGGGAAATACAAAGACAAAATTTCTTCTGCCTCCACCTCTTCAGCCATATCCTACTGGCATGCGCCAACCCAACTGGCTAGACAAAATTTCTTTACAGAGCTGGTTTTATACTTGTCATGTGGTAGCTTTGTTTTGGGGGATCTTGACATGCACTTCAAAGTCTTTCTAGAAGATAGATATTGCTCCTTTCTTTGTTTTGGAAGTAGAATCTCATTCTAGCCCAGGCTGGCCTGATTTTGTGGCAATCCTCCGGTCTTCCCAGTGCTGATCTTAAGGTGTGATTTATTAGATATTTCTTTTTATTTTACCAACAAAGAAGCATGAATATATAAGGATTAGCAAAGGTTAACTGACAGGATTAGTATTATGCAGTAACTGAAAGAAGAATTCAACTCTTCCCAGTATCATGGGTTAATATTGTCCCTTAGGAATTATGACTTAAGAAAAATGTTTTAGTTTATAAACTTTTCTCTTACAAGGAACTTATGCAGATAGATTTCTTTGTGTGTGATAATGATAATTTTGTTTACTTGAAAGCTATGATTTAATTTATTTAGTTAAATTTATGTAGAAACCTGTTAGATTTCAGTGAATTAAGTTTTTTTTTTAGAATCTTGATCCCTACATTATATTATACTTGGTCTTTTTTGTTTTCCAATAACTCCATTATGGCATAATTTTTATATGTCACAAAATTTGTCCATTTAGTTATTTAATGTAATGTTTGAGATATGGTCACCTATGTTACATGCTGACCTTAAACTCACTACCCAAGGACCTTGAACTTCTTATCCTCCTGCCTCTACTTCTTGAGTGCTAGGGTTACAGTCCTGTGCTGCCATGCCTGGTTTATGCAGTGCTGAGCATTGAACTCAGGACTTTGTGCATGTGAAACAAGCACTGTAACAACTGAGCTATATCCTCAGCTCCAAAATTCATCCTTTTAAAGTGCACAAATGCAGATATCACTACTGTCTAACTCTAGAACACATTTATCTTCTGATGAGCACCCCCAAACCTAGAACACATTTTTCACCTGGTGAGCACCCCACACCTAGAACACACTTATCACCTGTGAACACCTCCACACCCAGAACACAGTTATTACCTGTGATAACCTCACACCTAGAACACATTGATCACCTGTGAGCACCTCACACCTAGAACCCAGTGATCACCAGGTGAGCACCCCACACCTAGACTAGTCTGCTTGGGTTGCCAGATCAGGATAATACAGATTTAGTGACTACATCAGAAATTTTGCACCATGCTAAAGGCTTAAAATCAAAGATCAAGGTGATACTGGGTTGGTGTCTTATGAAGCCTTCCTTTTGGCTTGCAGATAGCTGCCTTTTTTCTGTGTCCTATGGTTTGCCCTCTGTCCACTGAAAGAGAGCTCGTTGTTATCTTCCTCTTATAAAAGACACTAATTCTATGAATTTTTGCCCCAATCTTAGGAATTCATTTAGCCCTATTCTATCTTCCTGTTAGTCCTTGCCAACTGATAACTTGCCTTCTGTTTCTCTGAGGTCACCTCTCTTCTGGATATCTCCTGTAAATAAAATGACAAAATATGTGGCTTTTGTGTATGGCTTTTTCACACAGCATGTTTTCCTGGCTCTCCTTGTAGATATTGTAGTAGTTTATTCCTTTATACAGCTGAACAATATTCCATTGAATGGAAAACCACTTCTTAATATTTAGTCATCAGTTGAGGAACATTTGGAGTGCTTTTAATTTTTCTTTTTAGTATTTTTATGTATTTATTTGAAAGCATAAAGAAAATGAACGAGAATGGGTACACCAGGGCCTCTTGCCACTCTAAGTGAACTCCAGATGAATGTGCCATTTTTGTGCATCTGACTTTTAAATTTTAAAACAGAAACAAGCCAGGTGTGATGGGTCATACCTTTTATCCCAGCACTTGGGAGGCTGAGTGAGGTAGGAGGATCACCATGAGTTCCAGACCAGCCTGTGCTACAGAGTGACTTCACCTAGTATATTATTCAGTGGGTTTTGTTATAGTCACAGGGCTGTGAGACTTTTTTTATTTTATTTTTTGCTGTGAGACTTTTATCATAAGTTTTGGAGCACTTTCATCATCTTTTGTCTCTATCTGCCTTTCTGTGTGTGTGAAGCCTGACACACTCTATGCCAAAAGTTGTTAGTAGAGTCAAATCTGAAATGCAAAACAGCTAGGTGTCCAGGAGATAATATAAGGATATCTTAATCAATTTATTGAAAGGTAAGTGAGTTTTTGTTCAAGTGACACAGGAAGCACTACTCCTCTCCATGTTAACCCCCCCCCCCCCCGCACTGCCTCCTATCTTCTTTGCACTTCCTTTCTTTATTCTCTTAGTCATTCGTTAGTACTGGAGATTGAATGCAGGGCTTTCTACCTGGTAGGCCAGGCTCTAGTCTGTGATCCTCTATCAATGCATTTTGCTTCATTACCTTTGACACCTTTTGTTCTTCAAAAGACAGTGAGAGTAAGGACAAGCCACAGAAGAGGAGGAGAGATGACCAGCACATGCATTTGACATGTATATCCAGAATCCATAAGGAATTACTACTTAAGGAAAAAGTCAGTAGAAAAATGGGCCAAACGAGTATATGAAGATAGTTAATAAATATATGAAAGGTATGTTTGGCAGAATCTAGTGCATGCAACTTACCCAGCGGAGTATCAGTGCTGTCAGAGGATGCAGAGGATATTTTTATATAGTCAAACAAATACTTAGAGAGTCACCAAGAACCTTGTTCTTGGGCTCTCAGTCAGGCTTTGCTGAGTAACATCAGCAGGCACCTAGAGGGTGGTAGAGAGTGAAATCACGCGCAGTCTTCATTTTTCCTAATTCTTTGCTGAGTTAACTTGCATCTGTTTTCTTTGAGATCACAGTTTTTGCCAAGGGCCCTCTATTGCCCTGTCCTCCCTTTCTTTTTCTCTCTCTCTTTCTCTTTCTCTCTCTCTCTCTCCTTACCACTTCCATGTTCTCGTAGTCCTGAATTGGTGATGACTTCCATTATTACTATTCACAGTGGCACAGTAGATGTGCTGCTGCTTTCAAATGTGCAGATCTTTGTAAATGGTCCTTTATTAAACTTGCAGGCCAATATGACAACCTTGTCTGTCTCCTAGAAGAACCTGGACTGATATTCATAATAAAAACGTGATGTAGAGCAGGGTAATTGCATTTCTATAGTTGTGACATATTTCCCGATAGTTCCTTGCTGTCTGGAGCTACTCTGGATATGGAAAGATGTTTAGTCCTATCCCAAGCTTCTGCTGTGAAGTGCCAGCTATAGTCCTACAGCTGTGGTAACCAAAAAGGGTCTCATCCAGTGCCAGATGTGTTTCCTTGGGTGTAGATTTGTCCTTGGTTGAGATATCATTGCTTTAAATACAGTTTTAATTATTTTCATGTATGTATTATTTTAGTAGGTTTGTTCTGGTCTTGGAAGTGAATTACACTTCAACTTTAGTATGCAATTATAAAATAAATTTTACATTTTCATAAAATGAGAATTACTTGCCAGCATTAAAAATGATAAGACGAACATTTATGATACAGAAATTTGTCTACAAATGTTAAATTTAAAAAAAGCAGACTCTGAGGTATTACTCTCTTTGTTTAAAGAATTTATACTTATAGAATTATTTAATTCTGGCATTTTATACAAAGAGAAAAGTCTACACAGATCTGGCACTAAACTACTAATTCCATTGATTTTCTCATGGTACAGTGTTGGGTGTCCCTAGTTTTCTCTGAACTTTATTTTTGTTTTTTTGAGGTATGGTCTCATTCTAGCCTACGCAGACCTGAAATTCACTCTTTATCCTAGGCTGGCCTTAAACTTATGGTAACCCTACTCCTTTGACTTCCATATATTCCATTTTTTTGGCATTGAATATTTGATAGTCTGATAAAGATAACACTTCAAAACCTTATTTAAAAATGAACACCTCTAAAAAAAAATGAACACCTCTAGCTGGGAGTGCTGGGAACCATGCCTTTAATCCCAGCACTTGGAATGCAGAGATAGGATTGCTGTGAGTTCAAGGCCACCCTGAGACTACATAGTGAATTCCAGTTCCCTCTGGGCTAGAGTGAGAACCTACCTTGAAAAACCAAAACAAAAATGAATACATCTGAGTAAATAACCTAATTACATGCTATAAAATAATTAGTGTCACAAAATGAACTTAAAATTCTGTGAGGATTTTAGGAAGTTTTAGATTAATGTTGCTGGAAAAGTTAGGGAAGGTCACATAGAGAAGGCAACTGTGGAAGGAACGCACCGAAATGTGTACTTAGGAAGAAGGTGTCACATACATAGAGACATAGACTTGAGTGTGTTGAGATAATTGAGTTTGGAATTAGAATTTCCCTCTAACTATCCTTTTATGTATTTTAAATTTATCCTTTTTTCCTCATAAAGATTTGAGATCGAAATCGAACCCATTTTTGCAAGTTTGGCTTTATATGATGTCAAAGAGAAGAAAAAGGTAAGTGTTAATGGGCCTATGATCACTTGTCATAGTCATAGATTTGGTGAGCCTGGCTTTAAGTTGTTTGTAAGGTAAATAAATAACAGGTTTTTTTTTTTTTTTTTTTTTAGTATTATTAAACGAGCCATTGAAGAAGGAAATAGAAATTTGATTTAGTACAATCATATTTTCTTATTATAAAGTATTTTAGTTGGAAATTGGTTTTGTTTCCTTGAAAGAGTTTCAAAAGCAAGTGGCAGAAGCAACTTTCTTTTAAGAAATAGACAAGCAGGCTGGACATGGTGGCACATGCCTTTAGTCTCAGCACTCCTGGGAGGCAGAGGTAGGAGGATCTCTATGAGTTCAAGGCCAGCCTGTGACTACAGAGAGAGTTCCAGGTCAGCTTGGGCTAGAGTAAGACCCTATCTCAAAAAAAATCAAAACCCTACCCCCAAAAGAAAGAAAGAAAGAAAAGAAACAGACAAGCCAATGCAGGGAGGACATTTTATTTTTATTTTTTTTATTTTTTTTTATTTTAATTTTTTTATTGTCCATAATGAGTTACAACATTTAGTGGGCAAACAATGAGTTGTTATCCCCAATTCCCCACTGCCCTCCCCTCCCCCCTCAACTGGATAACCTCCTCCATGGGTCGTCTGGATCAGTCCTTGTGACAGGGGACCATGGATAGACTAGTAATCAGCCAGGTTCTCCTGTCCGTAC
>PVHP010005748.1:0-14399 GCA_004024765.1 Zapus hudsonius
GAGAGAGAGAGAGAGAGAAAATGGGCACACCAGGGCGTTTTGCCACTTGAAACTCAAGACACATGGGCCACTTTGTGTATCTGGCTTTATATGAGTACTGGGAAATTGAATCCAGGCCATCAGGCTTTGCAAGCAAGCACCTTGAGTGGCTAGGCCATCTGTCCAACCCCTACTTTCCTTCTTTCTTTCTTTTGATTTTTTAAGGTAGAGTTGCACTATAACTGACCTGCAACTCACTCTGTAGTCCAGGCTGGCCTCAAACTCACAGAGATCCTCCTACCTCTGTCTCCCTAGTGCTGGGATTAAAGGTGTGCACCATAGCCCCCAGCTACTTTGTTCTTTTTGATGGCTGAATATTTTTCCATTTTATGGATGTACCATATTTTGTTTATCCATTCATAGTTGGCAGTTTCCAATTTGTGGCTATTATGAATAATGCTGCTGTGAACATTTGCATGTCAGATTTTGTGTGACACATATATTTAGTTTTTGTGGGCATGCGTATGGTAAGTGGTTTAACTTTCTGAGGAGCTGCCAGCCTGCTTTCTAACATGGCTGCACCGTTATATCTTTCCCACCAATGTCTGAACATTCTCGTGGTTTTATGCATTATTAACAGGTATGAGTGTCCGCCTTGTTTTGTTATATTCAACTAGTGTGTGTGAAGTATATCACATTGTGATTTTGCCGATCTCAAAGCATATGTGTTTTATTAAATCATGTGGCCATTCCCTTGTTCCTCTTCTTTAAATCTCTTGCCTCTTCCTGAAGATTCCCTTTCAAAGTCACTTTATGTGTGGTTTTCATTTCTACCTACACATCGGGATTCCCTATCTCCACCTCAGGCCCAGCTCTCTGTTCCGAGCCTCAGATCCTTATTAATGCCAATGTGTTAGGCATTTAATCTTTGTCACGGCATGGTCATCTCCCCACCATACTCCCTGGCGCCCAGGCAACCGTACTGGAAAGCTCGGAGTCATCCTCCTCTCTCCCTTATCCTTGCCGGCCTGATGCATCTGATCAGCTGTAACCCCAGGAGTGTCTGTGGAGCTTTATGTGCTCGCTGCTCACCTTGGTCCAGAATCTCCCAATTTCTTGTCTGGGTGATTGCAGTGCCTCTTAGTGAGTGATCCTCTCTTCACTTTCTCCTAACTTTATTCTCTAAGCAGCCGCCAGAACTATTTCTCTAAAACACAAAGCCGATTGTCATTTCTCTGTTAAAAGTTTATGTGCAAGAGGAACATGGTGGCCAATGTTGGTAATCCTACAACTCTGGAGGCAGAGGCAGGAGGATTGCTGGAAGCTCACAGCCAGCCTGATCTACATAGAGAGTTCCAGACCAGCCAGGGCGACATAGCAAACTTCTGTCTCAAAACAACACACATACACACACAAAAAAAAAGGGGGGGGAGGAAGGAAGGAGAGAAAGAAAAGAATCATTTCTCCTCTACCCATCAGGTAAGGCCCACATTGCAAGTTGTGCAAGGTCTGGTGTGATCTGGCTTCAGCGTATGGTTCTGGAAGGTCTCCTACCCACCACCACCTCCTCTGTCCGCTGCAGTTAGAAAGATTTCTCCACGGTCCCCGGTGCTCCAGTAAATTCTTGCTTTGTCCCATTTTGTTTCCTCTGATGAGAAGGTATTTCTCCTGCCTCTAGGCCCCAGTGGCCTCCCCTGAAATAGGCCACCTCTGAAGCTTTACTTGGGGTTCCCATGCCCTCTGTGTATTTGCACTGTGTCATGGTCACTTTGCAGCCTTGACTCACTCCCAGCTGTCCTGAAGCTGACAGACTCAGCTTAATGCTTAGCTGTTCCCCAGCTCTGTCTCCCCCAGATGGCTGGCTCAGAGGGATCGAGCCCAGCATCTCCTCTCAGCTAACCAGGTGAAATCCTCTCATGGAGAAGCTCGATTTCCGAGGGCCTCAGCTGCTGCAAGGGAGTGGAGCTGCACTCGAGGCTGTAGTTACGACAGAAGAAACTTTCCAGAACTGGAGACCGGGTCATGGTGGCTCAAGGCTTAGCATTTTTCTGGGGTAAAGATCCCCAGGAAGAGTCAGTGGTAAGGTGGACATATTCTCTCTCTTCCCCGTGGCCCTGGGCCCTGGGGTGCCCCAGGAAGACACTGAATAAGGTCTCTTCGAAGTAACTTGGAGAGATGTAGATGGGAAGAGTGTGCAGTTGGGTGCTGAGTGGTGGTTCCTTGGAGGCTTCTAGTAGGGTGATAGGAAGCTCGGCCTTGCACCGCGTGTTGTCCAGTGGGCACAAAGATCTAGAAAGCACACCTACTAGGTTCTGACTATCTGAAGCTGAGAGGGACAACAAACTTTAAACAGCAAAACCAGGCTCCAGAACGTTCTGGTCAGGTGAACTGTTGGACTTAGTGTAACAGATAAACATTTCTAGTCTAAGGGAGAAGATCTAAAAACCCTCAGTATGTATGGGCATTCATAGAGAGAGGATGCTGTCACATGGCTCCAGGGACATAAGAGCCAGAAGGATCTTCTGAGGCATGACTTGCTTTAAGAAAGGAAGGAAGGAAAAAAGAATCGAGATCTTTGAGGTAGAGTATTTGCCTAGTATGTGCAAGACCCTGGTTTCAATCCCCAGCACCACATAAAAAAATCAAGACAGCAACAGCCTAACCTGAAAGCAAGCCCAGGCTCCTTGAGCACGAGACCAGCAGCGCTCAGAGGCCAAGTGCTCAGCTCGCGGGGCTGGTCCTGATTAGGCCATTGAAGCCTCTTCTGTTTAGAAAAGGCAGGAGGTATCTGGAAGGGAGCCAGGGCTCCTACTCACAGCTCTGGCAGCAAGAGGACAAAATGTTCCTCCTGCCACTCCACCCTTCCCCCCACCCCGGGACCCAAGAGGGACCCAGTGCTCTGGGACAAATAGGTTAGTTTTAAGTAGATCTTTACAAAGTTTTTCCAAACTTGCTTGGGTTTTCATCTTTGCTGGGAGGAAATGAAGACACAGAAAGTACCAGTAGGATTTTTAGAGAGTAGAGTGCTGAAGTGCCTGGTCTCTCCAGAGAGATTTCCTGGTTTCTCCAAAAATGGGGTTTATAACAAGCATCCCAGAATGAGTCACCAGACCAGTTGGCAAAACACTGAGATCTGTGGTGGACTGTTAATCTGTGGAGATGGTTGGCCACATGGTCTTCAGCCCTGGAGGTGGGCTCTTCATAGCCCCCAAACAGAAACCAGAAACTGCTGCTGGCTGACTGTAAGGCAGCGCCCTCAACTCAAAATCCAGTCTTTCTCCACTAGTGGTAGAATGCAGAGGAAGGAGAAAAGGCCTAGGGGATAACAGTCTCCTCCACCTGCCTTCCTTTCTGGTGCCTCTGAAAGAACTCCTCCAGGTCAGGTCTTCTCCCACAAGTCAACACTCCAGTCGCTGAGATTCCAAGGACTGGAGATATAGCTTAGCTGTAGAGACCTTGCCTACCAGGCAGGAAGACCTGGCTTTGATTCCCGGCACCACATAAGGCTGGATGTGATGACCCACACCTGTAATCCCATTACCTGGGAGTTGGCAGGAGGATTAGAAGTTTCACATCATTCTTAGCTACAGAGTGAGTTTGAGGGCAACCTGAGCTACTAAGACTTTGGTCTCAAAAAAAAAAATGTGGCTGGAGAGATGGCTCAGCAGTGAAGGTGCTTGCCTGCAAAGTCTAAGGACCAGGGTTCGATTCTCCAGTACCCACGTAAGTCAGATGGGTCTTGAAGTACTTTGGGGTGCACACATCAAATTGTTTATTATAAGGCTGTGTACCTCTGTAGTGGTGACAGAGACAGAGCTTTGAGAGGCATCAGCGTGTAAATGACTGTCGGGTGGCTAGGTCACTGGGGGAGAGAGTCTAGAAAGGTCTAGAAAGCACCCGGGGCCGGCAGGAAAGAGATGCCTTGAGACAGGCAGGCCAAAAAGGAACAGTGAGAGCAGAAGAAAAGCTCGGGCCATGATGGAACCCCAGCGAGAGTTGCATTTCAGAAGGGAGGGCCTGGTCCTCAGAGCCAAATGCTTCCCAAGCAGTTAAGCAAGAGAAGGAATCAAAGATGAAATTAGTTTCTATGGAATGTTGAGGGTCAGGTGAGATTGTATTGGAGTGAGAAATGACTGGGAATGAAAACGTGAGCTCTTTGGGAGAAGCTTGGGTCAGGAACAGGAGAGAGAGAGAGAGAGAGAGAGAGAGAGAGAGAGAGAGAGAGGAGAGAAGAGAGAGAACAAACCCTGGAAGGGCCTGTGAGTTGGAGGCAGAAATATGATTTATAGGGAAGATCTGAGCACGTGGAGAGGGTGGAAGAAGGAGCCAGGGAAGAGGGAGGCCCCAGCTGTGGGGGAGTCTAGCCTGTTAGGAAAGGAGCTGAGCAGGGACAGGAGTTCTTAGAGTGATGGCAGGACGTCGGAGAATGCCCCCACTGGTGGCTCTTCTGGTAGAGAAGGTCTGGTGAGGATGGGGTGGAGAAGGGTTAGAGCTCTAAGGAGCAGAGAGAGGATCTGAGCAGATGCTGTGGAGCTTCAAGAGACCATAGTAACTTGTCCTAAAAGTTTCCCGGGCTGCAGTGAGTCCTTTACCCATAGCACCTCACTGAAGCCTCGGGTTCCTTAGTTTACAGACGAGTGAGGTCATTAGTCTGCCAAACTGTCCTAAGAATGAAGACCAGACCCTGGCATTGGCACCATTTGGGAGGGTCGAGGCAGCCGAATCTGAAGGAGTGGGCATCCTGGCACTATTTTGTTGGTAGGGTCTTTGCCAGAGATGACCCAGAGCCTAAGAGAAGCAGCTCAGGCATGAAGTGGTGAGACACAAGGCTGCCATTGTGACTGAAGTTGGGGACACTGGCAGAATGGTGACTGATAGGGCTGGACAGAAAGGTAGGCGAGGGCTGGGGAGATGGCTCAGCGATTAAGGCACTTGCCTCCAGTGCCTAAGGCCCCGGGTTCAATTCCCTAGTACCCACATATGCCAGACCCACAAGGTGGTGGCCCTGGTGTTCTCTCTCTCTCTCTATCTATCTATCTATCTATCTATCTCTGTATTTCTCTGCTTGAAAATGAATAAATAAAATTAAAAAAAAAAAAGAAAGGTAGGCGAAGCACTTGCCATGGTTCTGAGGAGAAGTCAGAACATGGGCCTCGTGTTAACAGTCCTACTTCTGGGTTTAGACACAAAGGAGTTGAAAGCAGGGGCTCAGTTATTTGGATACCTATGTGCATAGCAGAATCATTTATAACAGCCCAGACAATCCAAGTGTTCTTCAAAAATGAGTCATATCAGACAATGAAATGCTTTTCTGCCTTGAAAAGGAAATTTTGAATTCAAATTTGTTGACATGTCCCCATTTCCTAAGTAGCTTCCTTCATTTAGCAAAACTCAAGAGCCAATTTTATTTTGTTTTTGTTTTTTGAGGATGGGTCAATGTAGTCTCTGGCTAACCTGGAACTTTCTATGCAGATCAAGTTGGCTTCAAACTTGCAGCAAATCCCCTGCCTCTGCCTCCTTGGTGTTGGGATTACAAGTGTGTACTACTGCATCCTGCTTTTAGATTCTTTATTTTTATTTATTTGAGAGAAAGAGATAATGTGTGTGTAAAGGCACAACACTGTGAGCCACTGCAAACAAACTCCAGATGCATGAACCACTTTGTACATCTGGCTTTCTGTAGGTATTGGAGAATCAAACCCAGACTAGCAGGCTTTGCAAGCAAGCACCTTCGACCACTGAGCCATCTCCCCAGCCTCACTAGGCCCAACCTTTAAGTCTCTTTCTCAACAACAAGAAGGTTGGTAACGCCGGGCGTGGTGGCACACGCCTTTAATCCTTTTAAGCACTCGGGAGGCTGAGGTAGGAGGACTGGGAGGCTGAGGTAGGAGGATCACCATGAGTTCATGAGTTCAAAGCCACCCTGAGACTACATAGTGAATTCCAGGTCAGTCTGGGCTAGAGTGAGACCCTACCTCAAAAAGGAAAAGGAAAAAAAAAAAAGGTTGGTAACGATCTGTGTGAAACTTTAGGATGAAGAAAACTGAAGCCTTCTCTCAAAAGATGGTGTTAAAAAAAATAAAAAGATGGTGTTGATAGAGTAGTGGCCCAGAAGTCACTAGTGGAGGACAGAGCTAGAGACAACAGCTCTCTTATTAGCTTAGCCGGAAGCTAATAGGTTTTGTTGGTAAAATAAATTTGATCCCTTTCCAGCTACTCAGTCCTTTGAGATAAAGTGATAAAAATCAGGAATAAAATAGATGTCAGGCCCTCCCAGCTTCCTCCCTCTAGCCCTGTGGGGTAAGGCTTTACTCCATTCCTTTAAGGAACAAGGAACGGCAGTGATAGGCAGGCTCTGAGGACTGGCCTGGCTGGCCTAGCTGTCTCCCAGCTTCCACGTCCTTCCCCTGCTCTGGACAAGCTCAGGTTGTAGGAGTGGCAAGGAAGGAGGCCCCAGCCCCAGGAGTGTTGCCCCACGTGAACTTGAGAAAGTCCAAGTGGGTTTCAGTACATGGATGTGTCCTACACTCAGCCTGGCATTGGGTCTGGCAGACCTGAACCAGTAGAGACAGGGGCAAGAGTCTGAAGAGCCTTCAGAGCCACTGGTCAGGGTCACCTATGCCCTGAGCCCTGAATGGATCTCAGCAGGGCTTAGCCTTCTCTGGGGAGGGCATGAATAGATCAGTGGACCTCTGGGCTGGCCCTGCTGGGTGTGGGAAAACATTCTCTCAGTGGCCCTGGCTCTATACCAAATGTCATCCTGTCTTACCCCTCACTAAGCCCATCCTGGACAGAGCAGGATGTGTCTACCAAGTCCCCAAGGCCCAACTGGAACCAGGGGGAGGAGTATGGGGCGCCCCCAGCAGAAGGCCATCGAAGCCAGGCTCAGTGGTGCACCCTAGCATTCGGGAGGCCAAGGTAGGAGGGTTTTGAGTTTGAGATCAGCCCAGGCTACATTTCCAGACTCTGCTGAGAAGGCTGAGGAGCAGCTTTCTCATGTTCAGAGCCTCACTGGACATGGAGCCCATTGGCACTCCGTAGTTTTGGTCGTTCTCAAGCTGGTGAGGTGCCATCCACATTTCCCTCGGGCTTCCTCTTCCAAGGCTGGTTGCTTCACTTCCACTTATTTCATTTTTGGCTTCAAAGTAAAGGACATAGGCCCTTTCAATTTATGAGTCTCATTTGGAAGTGACAGACTAAGGTGGCTTACAATGCACTCCCTTGGCTGTTGACCCCAACTCCTGGTGGCCGCTGACCTTGGGTCCTTCTCTCCATCTGCCTCCTCCCTCACCCTTTCCTCTCCCATGGCCCCTCCTGTCACACCCAGGGAAGCCTGGCTGTGCCCCCCAGAGCCTCTGTGCATGACATTTAGCTCTGCAGAAATTCCTGCCATAGGAATCCCCCTCTGCCTAGAGCTGAAGCCACTTCCTGGCACAGAGCTGTCTAGTAAACCCCTGTGGATGACTGAGTGTCCGGATGGCACCATTCATGGGCCATGCTGTGTGCGTCTTCAGCTCCTGGTGTGGAGTTAAAAACTACATGTGTTCACACTCAAGAGAGTGAGTGTGAACTTCAGCCCTCCCCCCACTGTCGCTAATACTTTTTACTTAAGAAGGACATCATCCAGGGGTTGGGGGTGAAGCTCAGTAGTAGGGTGCATGGTTGGCCTGCAAAACTGTCAATCCAATCCCTTTACAAAAGAAAAAACAAAGCCGGGGCACACCTGCAATCCCAGCACTTAAGAGCTGGGGGCAGGAGAATGAAGTATGAGGCCACTGAATAATACCGGATGCAAACTGAGGAAACTCAGCACCCACCTCCAGAAACCTATAAACACGCTATCCAAAAGGGGTGACTTCAGCAACCTTTTTTTCTTTCTGTCTCTTTATCTTTCTCTTTTTTTCTCTTTCTCTTTTTTCTTTCTCTATTTTTTTTCTCTTTCTTCCTAATTTTTTGACAAGGTCTCTCTCTCTCTAGACTAGGCTAGCCAAGGATGACCTTGAACTTTGATCCTTCTGCTTTACTCCCAAGCGCTGGAATGATAAGCAACTGGTTTATGTAGTTCTGTGTATTGAACCCAGAGCCTTGTGCATGCTAGGTAAGCTCTCTACCAACTGAGCTACATCACCAACCCTTGGCTGCTTATTTTTTAAGTACTGTGGTGGTTGTTAAGACCATGATACAAAAATCATATAGGAGCTGGGCATGGTGGCACACACCTTTAATCCCAGAACTCTGGAGGAAGAGGTTGGAAGATTATTGTGAGTTCAAAGCCAGCTGGGACTACAGAGTGAATTCCAGATCGGTTTGTGCTAGAGTGAGGCCCTATCATGGAAAAAAAAGTTATATAGTAAATGGTGGAAAAGAAAGACCTTGACACATAGCTGAAGATAACTGAGTGTTAGAGGCCCTGGCTCCTGCTAGCCAGTCCTGGCTAGGCTCCTCCCCAGCTTGTTCCTGCTGAAACAGAGCCTCACCAAGCTCCACTGACTGCAGGCTGTGGCACTAAGGAGTGGAGTGAATGAATGATTTTCAAGCACTAGCTGATTGTGGATACTTTTATTAACATTCTTATCTCAGTACTGGGTGACTGAGGGTGAAGCGCTGTCTCTGGCAGGGCTCTTACCTAGCATGTGTGAGGCCCTGGGTTCCATCCCCAGGAGTAAAAAAGATAGATAATATAGTTAGTCTTCTTGCCAAGGTCTGTTGACTGGACTTGTGAATATCTGGGGGGGGGGGGAAACAATAATAAAAATATATTTAAAATACAATATAATAGAGCATTTCCATTTTGTATGAGGTATTATAGGTGATCTAGATTATTTTAAGTGCATGGAGGATGTTCCATTCAAATGTTATGCCATTTTGTAAAGGGATTTGAGCATCATGGCTTTGGGTATCTGAGGGGACCTGGAATCATTCTCCTGTGGACACTGAGGGAGACTATACAGAAGGGAAACTCAAGAGCCTGAGAAGCCAGGCGTGGTGGCGCACGCCTTTAGTCCCAGCACTTGGGAGGCAGAGGTAGGAGGATCACCATGAGCTCAAGGCCACCCTGAGACTATGGAGTAAATTCCAGGTCAGCCTGGACTAGAGTGAGACCCTACATCGAGGAGAAAAAAAAGAGCCTGAGAACCTGAACTTGACCCCTTGCTTCCATGTGGAATAGACTTGTGATCTTAGGCTTTAGTTGCTTCTTCTTTGAAATGACTCTAACAGTGTTCAGCTGGTACTCCTTAGGTGACCCACCTCGAGCAGGACAGTGGAGCTGTGAGGAATATACTAGAGGCTCCCTGGGGATTTAGGTGGATGGGTGGAATATAGGCCCTGGAACTTGACTTCTCAGTTCTGCTGGCAGCCAAGGTGGGAACTATGCCATTTAGCCAAAACAATGACGTGAGGCTTGCAGTGTTAGAAGGGGCAACCTAGGTTTACCATTTTCAGACCTGCCATCTGAGCTGTAGACATGGCTGCCAGGGGTCAGCCAGAAGTTGCTGGAGGGCTGAGCATGGCAATGCACTGGATACCTGCAGGAGTATAACTTTTCTTAGCCTGTGACTGCTGGTTCCTGGCCATCCAGCTCAGAGCTTGCTAGTTAGGTATGCTTCCCAGGCGGGTGGGAGGGGGCAACATGACCCCTCTAAAGCCCTAATCATGTGGTAGGATAGGTTGATGGCCTGATCCCTTTGTGGGATGAGGAGGTCAAGCCTCTCACACTGCTTGTCATGTTCCTCAAGTGCAGACCAGCTCAGTGACTCCTAGCAGTGCCTTAGGGTTGGAGCAGGTTAGATGAGACACTGGCCCATCTCTGGTATGGAAGGGACACATGGGAGGCCACATCTAAGCCCCATACCTCTCTGTTTCTGACACCATCTGAGGATGGTGGCCTTGGCTGTCATCACCACCAAGCACTCACAGAGCTCGTATGCTGCTCAAGACACTTACTGCGACCTCACACTCCCTCCTGTCAAGGCCGAGAGCTCCAGAAGCAGAGATTGCTCAGCACGCTCAGAAAGCCTCGGAAGGGGCTGGGGATCTAGCTCAGTTGGCTGAGTGGTAACTTAACATATATGACCCTCTGGGTTCAATCCCCAGCACTGAATAAACTGGTCATTGTGGCACATCCCTGGCATCCTAATACTGGGGAGGTGGAAGCAGGAGGATCAGCAGTTGATAGTGTGGCCAGGCGTGGTGGTGCACACCTTTAATCCCAACATTCGGAGGCAGAGATAAAAGGATCACTGTGAGTTCGAGGCCACCCTGAGACTACATAGTGAAATCCAGAACAGCCTGGGCTAGAGTGAGACCCTCTCTAAAAAAAAAAGCCCATACACAAATAAATAAATTTAAAAGAAATGAAAGCAACTCTACAGCTCCACATCATAGGAGCCTCCAATCCAAAGTGACTAATCTTATTTTGAGCACTGATTTGTGTAGGTAGGATTCACTGGACTCTACTTGTAGACAGTATATGTATAAATTTGTGTAAATGTCTTCCCCAAAAGTATGTTTCCAGAAGTATTGACTGAAGGGGTGTGAAGTTATAGTCTCAGTGCAACCTCAGGTCCTGTTTCTCTTTCTGCAGCCCTCTCTCTGGGGCCTCAGTTTCCCCATAAGCCTCTTGCGGCCAGTATGGGTGAGTAGAAGGCTCTACAGGACTCATCTGTAAGGGTGGGCAGACAGTTTCCCTTGTGTGGGAGCTTTGAGATGGGATGAGCTGGGAAGGTAGGGTTTGGGGAACCCAAAAAGCAGTTTGCTGGGAGGTTCTGAGGCCTTGTCCCTGAGATATGGCCAGACAGTTGCTGAGGAACTTCCGTTTGGAAATGGTTAAGAGCACGGCTGTGTGGCCTTCCACGGAGGCTACAGCAGTCCTAGGACCAGCCTGAAGGGTGGGGTCGGCCGAGGCAGTGCTGCTGCTCCCTTGGGAGACGTCTGCTATAAAGGGTCCACTGTACACTTAGTGCCCCCCAAACTGTGAGGATAAGACTGCATCTTCTGCAGCGCCATGTTCCTATTCTGCTGGGTGAAGCCATGAGTGATCCATGAGCAGGGCCACAAAGGCTTCCTAGGGCAGTGGCCCTGGATGACAGACGCAGGCCTTGAGAATTGCTAGTGGTCACTACTACTCTGGGTGTGCCTGTCCCATCTCTCTGCACCCCTGTCTCTGTCACAACAGGACTGGAGTGGGAGAGGGAGACCCCAAAGCAGCCTGGTGCATTCCCAGCTCTTGTCCTCCGGGGTGGTTCTGGTGCCTTTTCCACAGAAAGGTACAATTCTACTTCCCCTAGCTGTTGTCACCCTACTATACAATTCTATGACACTATGCAAAGTGTTCAGGTGCCTTCAAGTCGGAGGAGACATGGAGTATCCATTGTGACTTCAGTAAGCACTCGTCCTGAAGGACACACAGTGACCACGGTGTGTCCTCTGTTCAAGTCATTCTGGGCAGCAAGAGCTTGAACTGAGCCTTGGCATACATTCACACCAGGTGAGGAGCTCCTAGGGCTCAATCCTGCTGTGCATGAGGCATCAGGTCAGGGCAGCTAAGTAGCTCTCCCAAGGACACTCAAGTTGGGAGTAGAGATTGGGTTTGCATACTGGCCAATTGCGTGCAGAGCCAATGGGCTGCCTGCCTCCTTGGGCTGAGTTTCTAAACAGCTCTGTTCCGACAGCACTAAAGAGCCTGCAGCTTTCTTGGGCACAAAATCCACCTCATGATCTGGCCAAGCCTTGAGACAGGACTGCTGCCCACAGATCACCAAAGGACAGAAGCCTTTTAGTCCCCCACCCCCAGACTGCCCAGGATTCTCCAGAAACTTCTTAGAAGAATCTAGATTTTTTTTTTCTTGGAACAATATAAAAGACTTGTCACTCCCAATGAACTGAGGCAGGAGCCTAGAGGGGGTGAACTTCCTCTGTCCACTAGCTTCAGCCTGGCTGCCTGACTGTTTTTCACAGAAGCCTAAAGGGAGCTGCTCTCTCAGGGGACCTGTAGCCTGCTCCTCCCTGCCCTTCCTTGTACGCATGGATGACGCTGGCAGCTGAGGTGCCTCACAGGGTGGCTGGAGGGAGTGGGCTGGGAGGGCTTCCTGGGAAAAGCCGGAGACCAAGACACAGGGCATGACCAGAGAGGACAGGTGATGAGGGGCTTGCACTTTGGGAGCAGGGCTGGGAGATGTGGCCCATTTCCCTGGCTTTCCTGGTAAAAGAAATAGCCTCAGTCTTGGAGGACCAAGCAGTAGGCCAGGGTCAAGGGCAAAAGGTGGTCTTCTAGTGAGTTCCGGATACACACACAATAAGGCTGCCAGTGCCCTCTGCACCCCAGATAAAGCCTGAGAAGTATTGCAGAAGCAGGGTGGGGCCCAGAGTCCTTGCCCCAGCATGGAGTTCAGGCTGGGGAGTTCTGGATGCCTCCAGCTGAAAAACCTTTGGTGACTTCCCAGGATCTGGGGGACACAGCAAGAGTGGCATTGAACCTCAGAATCGGGGTCACCTCAAATTTGCTTTGGGAAAAGAACAAATGTGCCTTACTTGGCGTCAGTGACGTCATAGGTGAGGAAGGTCATGCCTCCTAGACAAGTGGCTGGAGAGATGGCCTCCCTGTGAGCAGCTTTCTGGGGGGGTCATCTGCTCTTTGGGTCCAAAGTGACTCAGGGTGGAAACATTTCCTCCCCATGTGAGGAAAGGGATGGCCAGGGTCAGGGTGAGCTAACAAGAGGTCTGGGGAGGAGGCACACAGAGCAAGCTCTCATGTCTAAGGGACTTCCAGAGAGACAAGCCTCCTTTCTTCATTAGCCACTGGAGGTCTGAAAATGGTGGCTTTTCTGTAATCAGGTAGCATTCCATGGGGAGTCGCATCAAGAGGGCCTGGTGAGGGGCTGATGATGCGTTCTGCCCTTGGAACCCTTTGGGGGCAGTTTAACATGCTTCCCAATTCACAGGACACCACCATGTGACCACAGGCCTGGAGGAGAGAGGTGAGGAGCTGTTTCTTACCTCTGACTCCATTGCAGGTCTTTCAACCTGTCACAGGTCACATTGCCTCTCCAAGGTCAGCCTTTCCGTACCTGAATCTCTGAGTAGTGCTCCAGAATCGCCCCTCTGGGCTTCCCATAACCTTTCAAAGGGAAAAATAGTGTTACCTATGAGAATCATCTCATCTGGGGTTTCTGGCCCTTCTTTCTGTGGGAGTTATCTTATATCTAACGTAAACTCCTGTTGCTTTAAATAAGGAAAGGTCACGTAAGGTCTAGAGACAGGGACACCAGCAAAAAGGACCGTGGAGGTCACCAGGATGCACACTACTAGCTCTAGAAACAAAAAGCACAGAGTTAGCCAAGACTCCCTCCCTGATAAGCTCAAAGGAGGACGCTTGGCTATGTGTGAGGAGCTGGGCTCCATGAAATCCCAGGCCTGGGAGCACTCTGCGCTCCTTCTCCTTTTAAGGCTAGGTCTGAGCTCCCAGGGTTGCACGAGCTGCAACATGCCCCAGCCCCACTCATTCCTGGCTATTTGGAGGAAACCGATGATTAATCAGCCCTTCCCCACCCCCACTCAGCCTGTTTTTCATTTGGTTCTTTTTAAAGGGTTGGCACACCTCCTCAAGAACAGCCACTTGGCAGATCCTAGCCAACCGGGACCCCAGAGAGGGAGTGGCCATTGGTCCCTGATGAGGACAAAGGGTAGAAAGGTCAGGATGAAGGATCTGGGAGGAGAAACCAAGTCCTGGTTGAGGAGGAGTGGCTCTGAGCAGGAGCCAGGCAAAGGGGGAGGCTGACCTGTGCAGCTCTGTGGGCAGCAGGGCACTCAGGCAGGAGGGACATGGGGCAGGGCTGGGACCCTTGGCCCTTAATGGGAAAGATCAGACATGGCTCCATTGATTTGATGGCTGCCAGTGAGAGAACAGGCCTGAGCCCAGTTCTCCTGCCAGTCGGATGCAGGTGGCTACCATCTCTTTGAATCTCAGCTTCCTTCTAAATCGAAGCCAAGCATGAGCTGAGTGGCATGGAAACTCTACCGAGGTGGTGGGCAGTACGAAGTGGGTGGGCACAATGAGGGAGGAGAAGACAGAGCAGGATTTGCCAGGATCACACCTCCAGTGCTGGGCTGAAGAGACCACTGTAGCCAGCTCTCCCAGCCAGGTGAGGAAGGGATTCCCAGGCGACAGTGCTACACTTCCTTCTTGCCTTCCCCTCTTCCCACACCCCATTGGGCACTCTAGAAAAACAGAAGCCCTTTCTGGCCTCTTCCTGTTAAAACAAACAAAAAACAATCCAAAAAATTACAATGATCAAACCTAATATTGCATCTTAGACAACCTGCTGCTTCCTCTGCTTTTCTGGTTGGGATTAGAACCAAGTAGTGTCAAGATAGGCTCAGACTCCAAACAACTTTGTGGGGGAAGAAATGGGGCTTGAGGC
>PVHP010005748.1:14499-63715 GCA_004024765.1 Zapus hudsonius
GAGAGAGAGAGAGAGAGAGAGAGAGAGAGAGAGAGAGAATGGGCACGCCAGGGCCTCCTGTCACTGTAAACAAACTCCAGATGCAGATCAGGAGGATCACCTGGGACTATAGAGTGAGTTCCAGGTCAGCCTAGGCTAGAGTGAGACCCTGCCTCGAAAAAAAGAAAGAAAAGTCTGACAATAGTGATGCCATTTCAGGGCCTTAAGGACAACTGAGGTCATTAAGATCCCTGAAAATGGCTACAATATCATAATGTTGAAGTGTTTTCATAAAACAATTAAAATTTTACTGGCACTTGTTCTAAACTTAATGAAACTTGAAAAAATTAATAAGTTGCATGAAAAAAATTAAATTCATAATGAGGGCTGGGAAGATGGCTCAGTGGTCAAAGGCACTTTTTTGCAAAGCCTGTCAGCCTGGGTTCAATTCCCCAGCACCTGCATAAAGCCAGGCACATGCATCTTGAGATTGTTTGCAAAAGATGTGTGTACATGCATACATACATACATTACAAGCAGTTATTTTTAAAAATGCATTATGAACAAATTTTTAACACTAAAGAGAGACAGGATCAGCATAGGTGATTTCCCTCTGGCCTCAGGCGTCACGTGGTGTGGCAGGGCGCTGTGGGTGTCACCTGGGGTCTGAGAATGCTCAGGGAGGAGCTGCACTCTTTCAAGGTGTCATTTTGGCATGGCCCAACCCTGAGGCCATGGGTGGATGTCAGTCTATTCTCTGTGGTCAAACCCTGAGCCTTGCTTCTGCTGAACTCCACTGAGACCTCCCTGTCACCCTCTCCAAAACCAAATGTCCTTTGGAGACTCAGAGCAGTTACATAAGTATCCCCAGGTTCCCCGTACTGGTTCCCCTTCTCTGTCGCCAGCCCTGCATGTTTATTTTTCTTTTCTGAATTTTTAGGAGAGCAAGACAGATGCCAAGAATGGAGAGGAAAGGGGCAAAGATGCCAGCAGAAAGGCCCTGGGCCCCAGACGGGACTCAGACCTGGGCAAAGAGCCCAAGAAGGGTGTTTTAAAGAAGAGCTTTTCCAGAGACCGCGAGGAGGCCGACAGCAGAGGGAGCGGGCAGCCCAAGGAGGAGAAGGTCATCAGGGGCATCGACAAGGGCAGGGTCAAGGCAGCGGTGGACAGGAAGGAGGCTGGGACGGATGGCAGAGCCGAGGAGAGGACAGCAGCTGCGAGGAAGGAAGAGGAAAAGAAAGGGAGTGACAGGAGCAGGGACAAGGAAAAGAGAGAGGAGGAGAAGGAGGCCACCAAGAAAGAGGAGGAGAAGGAAAGAGCGGGCTCCAGGAGAGACGACGGGAAGCCACAAAGGGCCAGCGGGATCACAGAGAAGAAACAGGACGTACCAAGAGGAAGTGAGGACAGAGACGTGAGAAAAGAGGCGGAGGAGAAAGTTAAAAAGGATGAATCTCGGAATGATGGGGAAGCCAGGGACGAGAGCAAGAGCAAAGCCGAGAAGCAGGCCCCGGGAGGCCCCAGCAAGCCATCCGAAGGGCCGGCCAAGGCGGATGAGGAGGCGGCCCCGAGCATATTTGACGAACCTCTGGAGAGGGTGAAGAACAATGACCCAGAGATGGTCGAGGTGAATGTCAACAACTCCGACTGTATCACCAATGAGATCCTGGTCCGCTTCACGGAGGCCCTGGAGTTCAACACTGTGGTCAAGGTGTTCGCCTTGGCCAACACTCGAGCCGATGACCACGTGGCCTTTGCCATCGCCATCATGCTCAAGGCCAACAAGACCATCACTAGCCTCAACCTGGACTCCAATCACATCACAGGCAAAGGCATCCTGGCCATCTTCCGGGCCCTCCTCCAGAACAGCACGCTCACCGAGCTGCGCTTCCACAACCAGAGGCACATCTGCGGGGGCAAGACCGAGATGGAGATCGCCAAGCTGCTCAAGGAGAACACCACCCTGCTGAAGCTGGGCTACCATTTTGAGCTGGCCGGGCCCCGGATGACTGTCACCAACCTGCTCAGCCGCAACATGGACAAGCAGCGACAGAAGCGGCTGCAGGAGCAGAGGTTGGCCCAGGAGGCTGGTGCCGAGAAGAAGGATCGGCTGGAGGTGCCCAAAGCTGGACCCCTGGCCAAGGGCTCCCCCAAACCCTCCCCCCAGCCGTCTCCAAAGACTGCCCCCAAGAACTCACCCAAGAAAGGGGGTGCTCCAGCCCCTCCCCCTCCACCGCCCCCTCCCTTGGCTCCACCCCTTATCATGGAAAATCTGAAGAACTCACTCTCACCAGCCACCCAGAGGAAGATGGGAGACAAAGTTCTCCCTGCCCAGGAGAAGAACTCACGTGACCAGCTCCTGGCTGCCATCCGAAACAGCAACCTCAAGCAGCTGAAGAAGGCAAGTGGTGGTGGGCACATGACACAGGGCTGGGGGTGGGGGTGGCCAGTCAGGCTGCAGGGCCTCAGATTCCCAGGGCCCTTTGGGTCAACTTGGCTCTCCTGCCTCCAGCAGCCACCAGCACCTCCTTATGTAGGGCACCGCTATACATTTCCTGTAAGGAGATGCCTCCCGAGTGCTGGGATTAAAGGCATGCACCACACCTGGCTCTCTCTCTCTCTCTCTCTCTCTCTCTCTCTCTCTCTCTCTCTCTCTCTCTCTCTCTCTCTCCCTCCCTCTCTCTTGTTTTTTTGAGGTAGGGTCTCGCTCTAGCCCAGGCTGACCTGGAATTCACTCTATAGTCTCAGGGTGGCCTCAAACTCACAGCGATCCTCCTACCTCTGCCTCCTGAGTGCTGGGATTAAAGGCGTGCGCCACCACGCCTGGCTGGCTTTTTCTCATTTTTAAATAGAAAATGATCTTGTTTTTACTCAGTCCCCTCTCAGGACCAGTGCAGGCCCACAGGTCAGTCTGTCTCATAGGTTTCCCCCTCAGGAGTCTACCTTGGACACATGGGCTGCCCCTGGACTCCCTGGTTCTCCCAGCTGTGCCTTGTCACCTGGGTGACGGAATCCAGGCTCATTTTACCTGTCTGATTTACCTTACTTCCCACATCATTGTGACTAGATACCAAGAGTTAAATAAAGGGCCTCTGTTCTCATTTCTGGGGCTATTTAGTGACATCCAGGAATTTTTTTTATTTTTATTTTTATTTTTTGGTTTGGTTGGTTGTTTTTGTGTTTTGCTTTATTTTTAAGACAGAATGGGTCTCTAGCCTAGGCTGACCTGGAACTCACTCTGTAGCCCAGGCTGGCCTCATACTCATGGCAATCTTCCTCCCTCAGCCTCCTGAGCACGAGCCACCCCTCCAAGCTCTAGTTTTTACACAAAGGAAAAATGCTCCCTTGGTGGCAGGACCTTATGTGTTCATCCCACAGAGCCACACTGAACGTCTGTTAGAGATGGAGGGAGTGCAGTGACCTGGATTCTAGAGCGCCCGGAGCTAACTCATCTCTGCTTCCCTCTACAGGTGGAGGTGCCCAAGCTGCTTCAGTAATACCAGGCTCCAGGTACTGATGCCAACGCCATGAATGCCCAGGCCCGAGTGCCAGGGCTGCACAGACCCCGCCCACCCCACCCTGGCCTTGCTGCCATGGGAGAGCTCGAGGCCAGGGCTGCACTTGAAAGAGGACATCTCATCTCTTCACACTTTTTCCTGGTCTCTGAGGCTCTCCAAAAATGGCTTTGACACCTGGAGCTGAGGTTTCTGACAAGAGTCCTTTCAGCACATCACCGAGAAGACAGCACTGCCCAGGGCCCAGGTAGCTGGCACACTGCCAAAGGCCTGTGATTCAGGAAAGATGACCCCAGGGACCACATATCCACCCCAGCCCCTCTGCCCTCCAGGGCTGGGATTCAGGCCTCTGAGGAGCCCTTGGGGCAAAACTGCTGGGTCGGTGGCACTCTGTGGGGCAATGGCAGAGAGATAAAGGGCATGGGGGGATCCATGGGGAGAGCAGGAGGGGCTGAGGATGCCACAAACCCCTCCCTCTGATTAGCCTGGGTAGCAGGCCTGGTTGGACAGTACCTGGTAGAGAGCGGGCTCCAGATGGGAGGAGAGGGACAGACAGCAGCTGGACTTGAAGGGTTGACGCCAAAGCAGACATTTTCTTCGCACCTACCTGCTGCTGTATAAATAGCTGTGTATCTGTTTTCCCATAAGATTTTGATAATATATATAAATCTTTAGCTGTGAGTGGCTGTGCCTCCCCTTTGTCATGGGTCCTGAGGCCCTCTGAACTCCCTGGAGAGCTCAGCATCCTTCCTGATCCATCCAAGGTGACTATGGCGATCAGCCTCACAGAAAGAGCAGCCTGGGGGAAAGCCAAAACTCTTGAGTAGACGACCCCCAACCTGGTGTCCCGGATCTGTTCCTGCGCCAGTTTCACTGAGTGGAGTCCATGTCCAGAGCTGTTCTGGGGTGACAGGGCAGAGAGGCACACAGGGCCTGGGATGCCTATATTAGGCACGTTCAGGATGCTCATTCCATAACTCTTCCTACTGTGGGCTTGGGGCCAACTCCTCACAGCAGTTATAGGCCAGGGAAGGCACGGGCAGAGAAGTGGAGTGACCAAGTAGGAGCAGCACCTGCATCAGCAGGACCTAGGACCAGAGGTGCCTAACCATGCGCAGAGGGAGGCCACCCTCCTCCATGGCGTGCACATGGAAACCACCTTGGGGGTTGGAGATGCAGCTCAGTGGTAGAGGTGTGCCTAGCAGGTGGAAGACCTTTGACTCTGGCTCCAACACTGCCCCTACATTCCTTGTCTTTGAGATGCTCACCCCTCTGAAACTGTGAACTTGCACCTTGGTTCTGGATCGGATCACTGGGTCAGGGTTTCTTGCCTCCAGTTTTTTTTTTTTTTTTTTTTTTTTGGATTTTCAAGGTAGAGTCTCACTCTAGCCCAGGCTGACCTGGAATTCACTATGTCGTCTCAGGGTGGCCTTGAACTCATGGCGATCCTCCTACCTCTGCCTCCCGGGTGCTGGGATTAAAGGTGTGCGCCACCACGCCCGGCTTTGCCTCCAGTTTTTGACTCAGTGGCAAAAAAGCAAGACAGTTGTTGAGGGTGGGTGAGGCAACCCTGTAAGGAAGCAGGAGAGCTGTGCCCAAATGAGAGGGTGATGAAGAACTGATCCCAGGGGTACAATGTGACTCCATTCTTCTCTACCCATTTGCCTGCCACCTCCAGCACTGGGTGGGCCCAGGGGAAGGGGACACACTTGCTGACTCCCAGCCCTTAAAGGGAGTGAGCTGGAGTGAAGCCCAGACAGAGCCTCCATGGGCCTGTCGTGCTGAGCTCTGGGCACTTGGTTGATGCTTGGTTGCTTCACCTGGCCCTTAACTCTGAGAGGTGGAGATCTATAGCCTACCCATTGCATTTAAAGATTGGACCAGAGAAGTTAATCAGCTGTACATGAGCACACAGCTAATAAAAGGCAGAACCCTCCAGCAGCTTGGATGGCAGACCTCTATAAACCCTTGCTGAAATGGACTAGTGTCACTGGAAGCCCAAAAGAACCAGCCAACCTGGCTCCAATCTTTTTTCTTTTCTTTTCTTTTCTTTTCTTTTCTTTTCTTTTCTTTTCTTTTCTTTTCTTTTCTTTTCTTTTCTTTTCTTTTCTTTTCTTTTCTTTTCTTTTCTTTTCTTTCCTTCCTTCCTTCCTTCCTTCCTTCCTTCCTTCCTTCTTTCTTTCTTTCTTTCTTTCTTTCTTTCTTTCTTTCTTTCTTTCTTTCTTTCTTCTTTCTTTTTGGTTCTGGCTCCAATCTTAAGGCGCGGGCAGAATTGTCTCCTTAGGATCTTTTCTATCAAACTTAAACAATTTAGCCAGAGGAAAAAGCCACTCCCTACCGCTGCCTCTGCTAGGATGATGTAATCATTTCTAGGGTGCGCTTGAACTTGGTGCGGGAGTACAACGCCACCTGGTGGCAGAACGCATCCCAGCCTCTCGGGCTCCTCCAGGGCGGCTACACTGGTGTCGGAGGAAGAGGCTGCGGGGGACCCGGGAGAGGAGCGGGGACGAGACGGGGCCACCTGCGGAGAGTCCGTGCACGCCCGAGAGCGCACGCGGGGCACACCCTCACCAAGAACCGCAGGCACCCGTGCAGCGCCTTTCCCAACCCAAAACCAGGAGAAAGCCAGAAGGATCGGTCTTCATCTACCCGCATTTTACTGGGAAAAATATGAGGTTCAAGGAAAGCTAATGAAGCCGCCTTTAATCCCAACTCTCCGAGGCAGAAGTAGGAGGATGGAGGCCAGAGTGAGTCTCAGGTCAGCCTGAAAGTGTGAGCGAGGACCTACCTCGAAAAAACAAAAAGCAAATGACTTGTCCTAATGGATGGATCCGGACTCAAATCCCATCTCCATCCTACCGACCCCCAAGAAGGGAGTCTGACTTCTGCAGCAGCCACCACTAAAACCCCCTACTGTTTAGAGGAGGTGCCCCAGTTCCTCCTTGGGGTTCCTCTCTATATCTCCCGGCCCATGACGACAGAGAGCTTCCTCCTCCGCTCCCCACCCCTCACCGGGCTCCCCACCTCCTGATTCCATCCAGGGAGGAAAGTGTTCTTCCCAGGCTAGTTTGGGAGATGCCAGAGCTAGGACAAGGGTCTGGCACTGGCCGTGGGTGGGCACCCAGCTGGTCACAGGAGTGCAACATGGGGTGTACCATGGTGTTCAAGAGGCTGTGTGGGAATCCCCACACTGGCTGCCATCTAAGAAATTATGATCTGGAAGAGGGTCTAGGAGCGTGTGCCTGGAAAACTAGGTGCTGCCGGCTCCCCCATCGCCCTTCCATCCTGGAGCCAGGCCTTGGGTGTTGCGTCTGTGATGACGTCCACCTTGTGGAGAGATCTGCCTTCTCCAGGCTAGGACTCCAGCTTCCAGCCTCTAGCCTCTCTTCCTTCCCTTCACCTTCCCCTCTGTGGCTCCTGGCCAGAAGTGCCTGCTTGCCCAGATGTGTCCATTCTCTCCAGGTTCTCCCCCCTTCTTACCGACCTTTCCAGAGGCCCTATTGCATCTCCATGTTGTCTAACGCTGGCACCTACCAACCCCTCAGGGCTCTACTACCACTGTTCCAGACAAGCTCACACCTGAGCAGGCCCACATTTTGTCTGGGTTTGTGCGTGTGTATTCAGTGCTGAGGGTCAAACCCAGAGCCTTACACATGCTAGGCAAGACTGTACAGGCCCGTGTTTTTACGTAAAAATCACCTATTTTCCAACTAGATCTCCTAGATCAGCCCTTAAGGGTGCTGGCCAGTGTCCCCCAGCCTAGTAGACCCTATTTACACCTTTGGGTTCGCCTTGTTCTTGAGGACCACCGTCCCTCACTCTGCCAGTCCCTCTGTCTTTCTAGGGAGCCTGCCTGATTTCAGGAGTGCCAGAAGATGGAAAGGGGGCAGACATAGCTCTGGGGTCCCCCAGGCTTTCTGGGCTCTCCTTATTCCTCTGTGATAAGTGCAATGGGCTGCAGATTAGTATTGGGAGAGATGGAGTGTTGCACTCATTCAAAAACATAGTAATAGGGCTGGAGACATGGCTCAGTGGTTAAGGCACTTGCCTCCAGTGCTTAAGCCCGCAGGTTCAATTCCCCAATACCCACATAAGCCATACCCACAAGGTGGTGGCTTGGTATTCTCTCTCTCTCTCTCTCTCTCTCTCTCTCTCTCTCTCTCTCTCTCTCTCTCTCTCTCTCTCTCTGTATTTCTCTGCTTGAAAAATGAATAAATAAAATATATTTAAAAAAACAAAAACATAGTAATATGACACAACTCTGCTTAGAATATGCAGAGCCCCCCATCAAGGTTTTCTCTCTCTCTCTTTCTTTCTTTCTCTTTCTTTCTTTCTTTTTTTTTTTCCAAGGTGGGGTCTCACTATAGCTCAGGCTGACCTGGAAGTACTCTGTAGTCCCAGGCTGACCTTGAACTCACAGCAATCCTCCTACCTAAACCTCCCCAGTGCCAGGATTAAAGGTGCGTGCCACCACACCAGGCTCTCTTTTTTTTAATTTTAAATACTTCTTCCTCTTCTTTTTTCGAATTCATATCTCCAGTGCTTTGCAGAGTTAACTGGAGATGGGAAGCTCTGCATCCCTTTACCTGCAGCTCTAGCTGGGGTAAACCTGCCTCCCACCCTAGCTACAGAGCTACTTGTGATTGGTCCCAGGTTATTCTGGATGTCAGAGCCTCGAATACATTTCAGTCACTTCTCCACAGAATTGAGAAATCTTATCTTGTCCCTCTCCTCCACCTGGGGGTGGGGGAAGGGGGTGGGCTTCAAGTCTCCTGATGGGTCTTCTGAAGTGTGAAGGTAGAATCATTTCCTGACCCCAGCTTTCCCCCATCCTCAAAGGGAAAGTGAATTGTCAGCTGTGTTCTAGCAATATCCCCAACAGCATCAGGTCAAGGGGCACACTCATGGATCGCTGAGTTCACTGGGAAAAGGGAAGCTGTGAATTTGGGATCAGACCTCTCTGCCCAAGGGTGTCTGTGATCTTGCTCCCAAAGCCCCAACCTTCCAGGATGTGTGATAAGTGATAATCCACTCCCCCTGAGTGGAGGGGACACTGGGCTGGAGTATATGAGGTTGACTGGAAACGAGAAGGGGAAGAGGAAGAGGAAGAAAGGGATGTGGGGAAAGGAGGGAACACGAACACTTTTCCCACTTGAATTAAAACCTGTAAAACTGGACTGGGGGGGGGGGTGTATGGCTTAGTGGCAGAAAACTACCATGTATGACACCCTGGATCCCACCCTCGGCAAGGTCTTGAGATGTGACCCCAGGGAGCAGAGCAAAGGGGGATCCCTCCTCTAGGTAGTCTTCATGGTCCTCAATGCCTTGCTCCCTGGGGACCTCTGACATGGACCAGAGTAACTGATGTCGTAGCCTGAACAGATGCTAGCACTAGTCTCTTGGATGGCCACAGGCCCCCCGTTTGTCTCCTAGCTCTAGGATCTCTGATCAGGAAGGAAGGACAGACAGACTTCACTTCCATCATGTTTTATCCTGACAGTTGTGAGCTGTTATTTCCATTCTATAGATGAGAACACTGGGCTTGGAGACCACCAGACATGGTCAAGGTCAGAGAGTGGTGAAATCCAAATTTGAATATCAGGAGACTTGGATGGGGAGGTGTCTTTGTCCAGTTGGTAATGCCTCAGATGTCCCAGAGGCTTGACCCTCTTCCTAGCTCCACAGGTCTACCTCACCTGATCTGGGAAGTAGCCCAGGGACACTCGGGGTTCTGCCAGAGATGGGGCTGACAATGCAGCAGAGCTCCCACGTTGGAATGTGAAGCAGGCAGTAATCTGGGCCCATTTGAAAGCAGGGCTTTGACAAGGGGTGGATGGGCCCAATGACACAGACGTGGGTTACTCATTATTAGAGCTTTAATCCAGCAGGCCAGAACTCTGGCTGCTGGGGCAGCCAGTGGCGAGGGCTGTGGCCAGCTACTGATGGACCCACTCCCACCCCAGCCCAAATGGATGGGGCCCCTGCCTTTCTGATTGGAGTTCTGAGAGCAGAGGGACTACCTGAAAGCAGAGCTATGACCCAGGCTCTCATCTTGACTCCCTCCCCCCAGTAAAAATAGCCCACAAATCTCAAGCCCTCATTCATGGCCTGGTCCCAGCTTAGCTCCTGTCCCACTTTTCTGGGGCTTTGTCCCCCACAGGGCCCAGGGTTTGACTTGGTCTGGGGCCTGGTGACGAGAAGACTCCTGCTCACCCCAGAGCTGGATGGAGGTGCAGGATGAGGCATCATCTCCCAAAGTTGGCATCATGGAAGGGGCAGCAGAGCCAGGGCTGCTTCTTCAGGCTCCTGGGTAAGAGGGCTGTGGTGGCATATAGGGGGGAGGAGCTGAAAGCCAAGAAGACAAGATGAAGGTCAGAGGGCTACAGAACAGGAAGTGCCTCCTTGCAGGATGCAGAATCCATGGGAAGAGCTGCCTGGAGAGGAGTCTGGGAAAGGCGGTCCTGGAGTGAGGGCTGAGGGAAAGCAGGGACAAGGGCTCCACATTGCACTCTTACCTGCAGGGTTGTAGATTGGGGGCCCCGCAGGGTAGAGTGGATACTGGGGAGCAGGACCACTAGGTGGGTACATGAAGCCAGGCTGTGGGGGTGCAGGGCCTGCTTTAGGATCCGGGGGGTATGGGTATACTGGCTGCATTGGGATGCCTGTCATCGGAATCTCTTGGCCTAGACAAAGGATACGGACCAGAATTCAGAACCCCACCTCCCACATAAGCCCCTTCTTCCCTCCCTGGAATCCACCGTAAGCACCCTGGAAGGCTCCTGGCTGGACATCTGTAGCCTCTGCCTCCTAAAGCCTGCTTGCCACAGTTGGCTTTAAGTCGGTCTGTGTTGAGCAAGTCTGTTCTCTCTCAGTAGAATTCAGAGACCTCAGGAAGCAGAGAATGCAGCCTGGGAATGGCCCACTTGAGCAAAGAGTGGGCTACTCCGAGGATGCTATCTTGTCATCTAGCACAGCTGCTACTAAGGGGGTCCTCCCCCAGTCCTCCCCCACACCCATCTCCTCTATGTCACCATCCCCATGCAATACTCACACATCCCACTGTACCCTGAAGTACACCAATTAATGCTCACCGCTACAGACCCCAGCCCACGTACTTAGCCACATGCACTCCTGTGCACAACTGAATGTTCATGTGTGTGCACATATATGCCAAGTCCCATGTTCCCATGCGACCCGAATACATTCTACAATTCAAAAGCTTCCAAGCACGTTTCTGAGTCTTCATGCTGGAGGGTGCATGGACACAGAAACGCACACACACTACTAGTGTTCACCAATCCCTGATCTCTCAGTGAGGAGGCTCCGCCTAGCCAAGCTCAGGCTCATCTCGCCTTGGTACTGTGCACACCTTCAAATGGGCTCTGGAGCTGCTGGCGTCTTCGGTACAGGTAGCAACAGGAACAGAGGAAGCAGCAGATGGTGGTGACAACCACAGCAACAAACAGGATCACAGCGGAGGCGATGCCTGCTATGGTCTTGGGACTTCAGAGAAAGAACAGGTCTTACCTTCCAACACTGTCTTCATTGTGCTGGCTCCAACTCCTGGCCAGCAGGGGGCCCCTGGCATGTTAAGATCTGGGGTTCCTTGTGGAATTCTACCTACTGCCAGTCCAGGGACATCTATTTCCCAGATAGCTATGTAGTCTGACCAGCTAGATGAAGCATGCTGGGATTTGTAGTGTGCCCTTCTATCATTGCTTTTACTTCTACAACTTAATAGATTAGACTTACGATAGCCCCAAGGAAGCCTTAGAAATAGCGTAAGGCTGTTATTTTCAAATCGCACTTGAGAGCTACTTTATATGTTTGCAGCTCCCTTCAAAAGGAAATTTGGCCTGGGGAGATGGCTCAGCAGTTAAAGACAGGCCCCATATTCAACTCCCAAGAACCCAGGTAAAACCAGATATAAGAAGTGGTACATGAGTCTGGTGTTCCTTTGCAGCAAGAAGCCCTGGTGTGTACACACACACACACACACACACACACACACACACACAAAATTTTTTTAAAAGAAGTTTAAAACAGGGCATGGTGGTGCTCTTCTATAATCCCAGCACTTGGGAGGGGCAGGTGGGAGGATCTGGAGGTCAAAGTTAGCAAGTTCAAGGCAAACTGCATGAGACCCTGTCTAAAGAAAGAAAGAGTGTGAGAGAAGAGGACTGAGTTTCTGAGTGTGGGGTGTGGCTTAGTGGTAGAGTGTTTGCATGCATGAAGCCCTGAGCTCAAGCTGTAGCACTGGGGTGTGGGAGGGGAGAAAGAAATCCTTCGACTCTGATGTAGAGTCTCACTCTAGCCCAGGCTGACCTGGAATTCACTGTGTAGTCTCAGGGTAGCCTCAAACTCAGTGATCCTCCTACCTCTGCCTCCCAAGTGCTGGGATTAAAGACATGTGTTACCATGCCTGGCAAATTTTTTAAAAATTAAATTTATTTACAAGGAGAGAGAGAAAAAGGGAGAGAGAGGGAGGGAGGGAGAGAGAGAAAGAGAGAGAGAGAAACAGAGAGAATGGGCATGCCAGGACCTCCTGACACTATAAACGACAAACACGTGTCACTTTGTGCATCTGACTTTACGTGGGTACTGGGGAATCAAACCCTGGTTGTTAGGCTTTGCAGACAAGCACCTTAACCACTGAGCCATCTCTCCAGCTCCTAATTCTGAGCAGTTTTGTTTTAAAGTCTCACTTTGGGGCTGGAGAGATGGCTCAGCGGTTAAGGCACTTGCCTCCTGTGCCTAAGGCCCCTGGTTCAATTCCCCAGTACCCACATAAGCCAGACCCACAAGGTTGTGGCCCTGGTGCTCTCTCTCTCTCTCTGCTTGAAAAATGAATAAATAAAATATTTTTTTAAAAAGAAAGTTTCACTTTAAAGCTGGCATGGAATTCATTGGCAAGACTCCTGCTTCAGGCTCTTAAGTGCTTCGGTGTGAGTCGCTATGCATGGCAATATATATATATACATATACATATACATATATATGTATGTATGTATGTATATTTGAAAGCAGAGCGAGAGAATGAGAATGAATTAATGTATGGGCACACCAGGGCCTCTTGCCACAGTAAATGGGCATGTGCCATGTTGTGCATCTGGCTTTATGTGGGCACTGGGGAACTGAACCCCAGACAGACAGGCTTTGCAATCAAGCACGTTTAACTGTTGAGCCATCTCCCCAGTCCCCAGCTTCCTTATTTTATGAAAAGAAAACGATTCTCATAGGTAGGACAAGTAAGCCTTACCAGCCCACAGCTAGTAAGGCGTGGGCCTGGGAAGGAACCCCACCAGAGCTTCTTCCACAAAGCCATAGTTTGGGTGCTGACTGAACACTCCCTTCACGGGACCTCCCAGGGTCCGGAAAACACCTAGAGACACTCAGGTGGGAACTCACAGCGACCACCTAGCTCTGTCCCCAAGCTGGGGTACTGATGGCTCCGTTCAGCTGAGGATGTGGGGGTGGAGAAGAGGTCCTGGGGGGAGGCGGGCGCCCACCTGAAGGCCAGGCAGTGCTTCTGCTGCCTCTCGGTGATGAGCAGGGTCAGGTCCCTGCAGCAGTAGCGCTGGTAGCAGGTCCCGCAGCAGAAGGTGAAGAACTCGCAGTCAAAGCCCGGATGCCAGGAGCCATTCCGGTCCAGGTACCAGAGACAGTCCTCGCCCGCCAGCGCTGCGGGCAGGGTAGGGGTGCCCAGGGGACACCAGCCCCGTTCAGCCCGACAGCTCGCGGAGGCCGAGGCTGACTTGGATCCCCACCCCGAGACCCTCCCTAAAGCGGCCCCCGCGCCGAGGGCCAGCTCCCACCACCCCGGCTCCCCGCGGACCCCCGCAGCTCGGCCCCTCCTGCCCGCTCCCCATCCCTTACCCAGGGGAGCCCCCAGCACCAGGAGGGCGATGGCAGCGAGCGGCGTGGCCCCGGGGAGCCCCGCGGGGCGCATGGCGGGAGGGGGCGCGGGCGCGGCCAGGGCGGCCGCCCACACCGGGCGCGGGACCGAGCCGGGGCCGGCGGGAGCTGCGGCGGGCCCAGCCAGCGGCCCGGCTCCGGTTCCTCGCCCGCCTCCTGGGGGCGGGACTAGGCGCCCCGCCCAGGGGTCCACCCACCAGCTGGGCGCCCCTCACCCAGCCGAGCTCAGTCCCGCTCTCCCGGTCCCCGGCACCACGGTGACACCTCCCGTCTGAGCCACCGCGGACAGACACTGCGGGCTGGGAGGCCTGGCTGTGTCCTGCGCCCGCCCCTCGTGGGAGACCAATCGTTATCCAGGACCTCTGAAGCCCTGATCCTGGTGCCACCTCTGAATGACCGTCCCTTGCATGGGACCTCCTCTGCCCTAGTGTCCAGTCTGGGACGGCCTGCAGGGGGAGGGGAGGGGAAAGAGGCTGAGTCACCCTGCCCCCACTCCTGGAAAACAGGGACCCATTGAGAAGCAGTTCAGAGCGGCTTTGTCCCCAGCTGTCCCCACAGGCTTGGACCCTGGCAACTGTGCTGGCTCCCTGAGATGGCCCCTTCCCCCTCTGAATGGACAGCTTACCGTCAAACCACCCCGGATATTTGTGGTCCATCCAGTTAAAACACTTCACTGTGGAAACCCTTTTCATCTTGGAGCAAGCCTGCAAAAATACTGTATTCTGCATCAGAGCGTAGGGCAGGCAAAGACAATTAGAGGAATCAATCAATGAACGCTCTTACAAACCCTTACGGAGTGCCAGTGGCTGCCCAGTGCTACATGGGGCACCCTGACCAGGACTACAAACCAACTGAGGCAGAACACCAAACGGTTCTTTTAGTCCTCTGCCAGGTACACGTTACAAAGCACTGTCACACCGTACTTGGGCGTATATCTCATCAGAATCTGTACAGTCCATGTACCAAGCCAGGTTGGTAAAAATTATCAACTCCATTTTACTGATAGAAAAACTAGGAATTGCCTGGCGTGGTTGCCCACGCTTTTAATCCCAGCACTGGGGAGGCAGAGGTAGGAGGTTCACGGCAAGTTCAAGGCCACCCTGAGACTACACAGTGAATTCCAGGTCAGCCTGGGCTAGCGTGAGACCCTACCTCGAAAAACCAAAAAAAGAAAAAAGAAAAACTAGGGATTAAATAGGTTGAAGGACTTGCTTGAGGCTAAGAAGATTTTGCTTACAAAGCCTTAGGCTTTCAATTCAATTCCCAGGCAGACACACACACACACACACACACACACACACACACACACACACACACACACACCTGAGCAAATGCACTGTTTTTTAGTACTAGCTAGTAAATGTTAGAGGAAACTGGGAAGACCCCTTACTCCCAGCTGAAGACAGAGCACGGTTCGGTTCTGGGGTTCTGGGTGAAGGAGACATGGAAAGCACAGGAGAAGGTAAAAGCTGAGGGAAAGGAGGACATAAAGAGGAGCAGCCCACACTAAACCCTGAGTGTTGACACACCCCTCCAGGACTCTACCTCGAAAAACAAAAAAAAAAAAAAAGAGAGAAACAAACAAAAAAAAAAAGCTTGGAAAGTCCCCAATTGTGTTTTTGCAGTTTTTGCCCTTAAATACCCAGAGTTCTAACCACTCATCGTCGCATCTCCACAGTGTGTGTCAGATAGCCCGAGCTTGTAATAAAGATCCTCATGTGCTTGTCTCGCTCCTCTGGCACCACAACACACATCTCGACACCTGCCCTTTGTCCTCCATCGCTTCCCCACACTTTGAGATCCATGAGTGCAGGCCATATGGCATATTCACTGTCACGCATTGGTGCTCAGCCATGGAACCTCAGGCAAAAGGCTGTAGTTTTTGATTCCAGATTTGTCTCTGCATTATTCATTAGTCCCTCCCCTTTTTGGGGTGTGCATGCAGTATGCCCCATGTGCCTGCATGTGGAAGTAAGAGGGTGTCCTCCTCTATCCATCTTTGGCTTTGAGACTGGGAATCTCACTGTGAACTCAAGAGCTCTCTCTTTTTCTGACTAGGCTCCTTCAGTGCTGGGTTACAGGCTTGTGGGGCCATGCCCAGCTTTTGTTTTGAGAGAGATCCTCTCATGGAAAAAGTTCCTTCCCTCAAAAGAGCCTCTTCTCCTGAAAGCAATCTGTCATCAAATGAGACAAAATATGGCTTTGGCCAGTAGGAAGCTCAGCCCAGGGTACCTGGAATATGGTCATCAAGATTACACTAGCCTCTAACATTCCCAATGAGCTTGCCCATTTTACAGATGAGGAAACAGCTGGAAGTTTATTCTCCTGCTTACACTGGGCCCTTGAGGTGCATCACGTCCCCTTCCTTAAATGTATAGTGTTTAGGACTGTGCCTGTGCTCTGGTACCCATCCATGCCTACCTAGCCTCAACTGAAGCAGCCATGGGAAGGTAGCCAGGATATCTGGAGTGGGGGAAGCTGGGAGGAGAGGAAGGGCTGGGTCTAGGGCTGTGGTCTGGATGCTTTGATGAGACATCACAACCCCGAAGGCATGACCAGCCCAGATTTCCAATTCTTTCCACATTCCTGGTCATATCAGAGCTCCGCCTTCAGCCTGGACATTAGAGGCCTTCCTTACCTGTCCTGGGCCCTGACCCCTGGCCCCACTCTCAGATCCACAAGTCCCTTCTAATTCTTCTCTGGTCAGTAGTGCCCTGCCCAGAACACTCTGTAATCTGCCACCTTCTCCACCCAGCTGACCTCTGGCAACCCAAATCTGCAGACAGGTAATTACAGATTCCTTTCCACCACAGGACCCTGACCCCTTGGCTGTGATTTCATATCACCTTCTCTCAAGAGAGGCTTCGACAGGATCTCCTTATAGTCCACAGCTGGGGAGAACAGGGCCCAGGACAGGATCAGGAACTTGGCTAAGAGTCTTAATGGCTGAATTGGGAACTGCAGGAACCCAGGTCATTTCTGGCTCCCTCTGCCCCAGAATAAACAAACACTTCAATCATGTTTCTCCTGGTGTCCTCTTACTCTTTCTGGTCATAGCAAGATTGTTTATCCTCTTGGTGGAAGGCGTCTGGGGCCTGAAGGTAGGTGGAAAGTAGGGGTAAAGAGTCACTCTCTTCCCTACCCCAGCTACTGGTAGAAAGGGGCAACTCTCCCTTCAAGAGGTTTTTTTAAAGTTTTAGTATTTTTACTTATTTGCAAGCAGAGACAGAGAATGGGTGCACCAGGGCCTCTAACAGCTGCACACTGAACACCAGACACACACACCACTTTGTGCACTTTATGTGGACACTGGGAATTGAACCCAGGTCATTAGGCTTTGCAGCAAGCACCTCTCCAGCCCTCAAGAGTTTTTTTTTTTTTTTTTTTTTTGTTTTTGTTTTTTGAGGTAGGGTCTCACTCTAGCCCAGGCTGACCTGGAATTCACTATGTAGTCTCAGGGTGGCCTTGAACTCATGGTGATCCTCCTACCTCTGCCTCTCTCAAGAGGTTTTGCAGTGCCTTTTCAGGAGTACCTCGGAGCAGGACGCCAGGCTCCTGCTTGTTTGCAGCATGCCTGGCAACCTGACCACAGCGTGTGCAGCTTGAGCTGCAGGATGGAGTGGGTGGTGTGAGTGACCCCTTCGCAGGCCCGCATTGGGGCTGTGGTAGCAGCAGTGTCAGGTAACCAGGGCCTGGCCTCGGGAGCTTGGCTCAGGCAGTGGGCCAGTTGTGAGGGCTAGGTTATCTTTAAAATAGTGCCTTACTCAGCCTGCGGCTCCGCCAGCTGGGCAGGGTGGGAGCAGACAAGTGTTATTTTGAGATGTGAGGCCGAGTGGAGGAAGGCTGTTTACAGCTCTTTTTTGTGTCCTCTCTCTCTCTCTCTCTCTCTCTCTCTCTCTCTCTCTCTCTCTCTCTCTCTCTCTCTCTCTCTCTCTCGGATAAAATTTGGGGCTACAGACTAAGGTCTGTTTTTAGCCATGCTAGCCCAGATGGGAACTGTTGAATTTGGGGGCAACAGGGTCTTTCCTGGCAAAAACAGGTAGGCAAAGGTGAGAATTCCTTTAAGACTTGAGAGCATACTAACAGCTAAAATTAAGATTTACTATGAAGGCACATTACAAAGTGCTTTGTATTGTACTTACTGGCTTTGTTTAGTTCTCAGTCACCCATGGGACAGATTCTAATACTTGTTTGTGGATTTGCAGCACTCAGTCTGGGTAGATGGCTCAGTAGAGAAAGGGTGAGAATCAGATCCCCAGCACCCACATGAATGTTTGCCTGTGATCCCAGAGCAAAGAAAGTGGAGATGGAGACCCCTGGGACAATTTGGCTAGCTAGCTGAGAGAACTGCTGAAGATACTCAGTGTAAATTTCTGGTCTCCACATGCACTCATACATATGCCTGAACACATATAAACATCCGTGAACATGAGGAAAAACACACACATACACAAAAAAAAAAAAAAAAGAAAGAAAAAAAGAAAGAAAGGCCACTAGTCTGATTCCAGAGCCCAGCCTCTGTACTACTATGAGTCCTGTTCATCGTGTCTGGGCTCTGCAAGCTTGGTGAAGCCAACTAACCCATTTCTCTCAAGTGGAAACAGATATGGTTCCTCCATACCCAACAGGATCCCCAAGTCAGAACTAGCAGAGGTCCCTGCTCAGGAAAGAGCTTGTGTGTTGGGGATTTAGCTCAGTGGATGAGCACTTGCCTAGCAAGTGCAAGACCCTGGGTTCGGTCCTCAGCACCACAAAAAAAAAAAAAAAAAAAAAAAAAAGGAAAGAGCTCTTGTAAGGTGACACAGGTAACCTCCCTGAGGAAGGGTCTGGTGAGGGAAATGACCTCAGTGAAGAATCTGTAAGCACAAAATCAGGATTTCTTTTTTAAATTGACATAGATCAGATGGAGTCTCATCAGACCAAGTCCTACTACCTGGGGGGAAGGGATTTAGTGTGTCGTTATGATCTGTAAGGAAGTCCGGGGTTCTCACAGAGCAAAACACGTTTGTTTACACTGGTTCTTATACATGGTCATCAACCTGCCAACCCAACAGTCTGGGCCCATGTGCCCTGGCACAGAGACCTCTGGGGAGGGAGTGTGGCTCCGTTTAGCCTTCTCTCAGGGAAGTTCTCTCTCAGGCAGATGCTCTCACCACCTGGGCTCCAGGGACTTCTCACTACCCTCCCACCTTGTCTCTACTCTCTTCTTCCAGACGCTGGTTCTCAGAAGTGTGGCTGTCCTCAAGCGGTGCTCTTTTCCACTCTGCAAAAACCACTAGGGCAAGGAATTACAAAGAATATGATTACATCCTTGGAATGACCAGAGGGCAGAAAAAAAAAATCTAGTGAAAGCAAATCAATAAACCAAAAATCGGGTTGAAGAGATGGCTTAGCGGTTAAGGCGTTTGCCTGCAAGGCAGAAGGACCTTAGTTCAATTCCCCAGTGCAAGCCAGATGCACAAGAGGGCACATGTGTTTGGAGTTCATTTGCAGTGGTTGGAGGCCCCGTTGTGCCCATTCTTTTTCTCTGTCTGCCTCTCTCTCTCTCTCTCAAATAAATATTAAAAAATAAAAAATAAACCAAAAAATCTATCACACAGATAACCAAGAAAACCTGCAGAGCATGAAGCTCTGTAGTCACCTCACAGAGCTGCCCTCCCAAAGGCTCACCAAGCCCTGATTCAGCAGCAGCTGAACAAGCCAGTCAAATCCAGTGAGGGAAGCTGAGCCAAATCTAGCTCCCGGCCCGGAGGAGAGGATAAGGATGGGATTTCTCACCATTGAGGTACTTTCCTCAAGTCAGCGAGTTAGGTGTTCATTCCCCATTTTACAAATGCTGTCACTTGCTGCCCCTACCTTCTTTCCCAGCAGCAGGATTTTTCCTACACATGTAGTGTGCATGCATGTGTTTGCACTCTGTGTGTGGGTAAACATATGTAGAGGTAGACATCAGGGTGTCTTCCTTAATTATCCTCAAACATATCTTTAAAAATATTTTTGGTGAGCTGGGCATGGTGGCACACACCTTTAATCCCAGCACTGGATCTTCATGAGTGTGAAGCCATACTGGGGCTACAGAGTGAGTTCCAGGTCAGCCTGGGTTTAGAAACCCTACCTCGAAAAAGTACAAACCAGAAAAACAAGAAAAATTTGGGGCTGGCTCAGCAGTTAAAGGTGCTTGTTTTAAAGCCTGATGGCCCAGGTCTGATTCCCAAGTACCACGTAAAGCCAGATACACAAAATGGTGCATGCATCTGGAGTTTCCCTTGCAGGAGGCCCTAGCAATCCTGTTTTCTCTTTCTCTCTGCTTGCAAATATATAATAAAATATTTTTATTTATTTGAGGCAAAAAGCTCATGAGAGCCGGGCATGGTGGTGCACGCCTTTAATCCCAGCACTCGGAAGGCAGAGGTAGGTGGATTGCCATGAGTTCAAGGCCACCCTGAGATTACATAGTGAATTCCAGGGCAGCCTGGACTAGAGCGAGACCCTACCTCGAGAAAAAAAAAAAAAAAAAAAGCTCATGAGAGCAAACAAGCACATGGGCTGGCCAGGGCCTCTTGCCACAACAAGCAGACTCAACACATGTGCCACTTAGTGCCTCTGACTTTACATGGATGCCAGGGAATCGGACCTATGCTAGCAGGCTTTACAAGCAAGTGCCTTTAATTGCCGAGCCATCTCCCCTGACCTCCAGCGTATTTTTTAGACAGTCGTTCACTGAACCATCAGATTCATCCAGACTGGTTGGCCAACAAGCCCTAGAGATCCCATCTCTGCCTCCTTCCCCCAGCTGGGATTACAGGTGTGGCCTGTCATGTTTGGCTTTTATGTGGGTACTGGGGATCGAAACTCCGGTCCTCATGATTGAGAAATAAGCATCTTACTGATAGCTCTCAAGCTATACTGTTAGGTCAAGACTTGTGAAGAGACTTCCTGGGCCTTCTAGTCGGGTCAGAAACTCATTGTTTTTCATCCCATAGCATATCTGCTCCAAAATAAATCATGTATTATGTATTTCACATAGCACGAGACCTTTTGTAGTTGCAATTTTTCGAAATCAAGAATAATGCCACCTTCCTTGCCTGAGAGAAAATGTGATCATGACCTATATCATCTGTCAGAGAAAGGTCTGCAACTGACAAATTTTGGAATTTTACTAACAAGTGCTTTTGGCTGCTTGCTGCTAGAATCCTGGTCAAGTATTAAGACCGAGTCTCAAACTGGGCAAGGTGGCACATGCCTTTAGTCCCAGCACTCGGGAAGCTGAGGTTGGAGGATCACTGTTTGAGGCCAGTCTGGGCTAGAGTGAGACCCTGCCTTGAACCCCCTTGTTCACCCCCCCCACAAAAAAAAAAGACCGAGTCTCCATCCTTATGAGAATGGGGCTTTTTCCTCAATAGATATGACTAACTGAATGCTTGACCTCTGGCTGTTTCCATGGATGGGGAAGAACTGTAATATCTTCACAACTCATTCCGTAGTTGTTACTTCTAGAAACACTCCATTACCAGTCTTTAAACTCTCCTCTTTCCTCATCAACATTTCACTAACCCATGTTTCCCCCCTTGTTATAGCCTTAGTAGGCTCCCAGTTCTCTTGCCTAGATGTGCTCCTAAATCCCACTCCTTCCTTCAGCCCAGACTCCAACTCACCCTTCTAGACCCTTTTGGATTGATACCACACCTGACCATGTTACTTCTTTGCTTAAAACTTGGTCTCCCATTTTCTAGAGCCTACACCATCCTTACAGGTTTAGCCCTAGGAAGCTGAGTAGAACCCAAGCCTCATGAACGCTAATCAAGTGCTCTACAGCTGAGCTCTACCCCAGGCTCTCTTCTAACATGTTTTCTATGCTGGTAAAATCTGAAATGCACAGGCTTCACTATCTTCTAGGAGAGGTGAGACAGAGCACTCAAACTGCTTGGATTGTAATCTCACATTGGTGGGTTACATGTCATTTTTTTGGTGTGGTGCATGCACACGTGTTAGATGCATATGAACCATGTGCAAGCTTACTTCCAAAACCTGCCAGCTCAGGTTCCATTCCTCAGCACCCATGTGAGCCACACGCACAGTGGTGCATAGATTCACCAGCCCTGTATTATGGCCCATCAAGGTGGCTGTAGTGCTGGATGCTAGGCCTGCTCCCAAGTCTGATGTGATGTGAGCTAACTGGTGTCCAGCCATGTCACTGGTCCTCTATAGGAACTTCTCAGCCCCTGCACAGCAAGGATGGAGGTTTCAGGTATCTCTAGCTTCTCAGCTGTCATCTCCCAATGTGGAAGTGATAATAAAATGTATTTCAAAAGCCATATGTGGTGGCGCATGCCTTTAATCTCAGCACTTGGGAGGCAGAAGTAGGAGGATTGCCGTGAGTTCAAGGCCACCCTGGACTAGAGCGAGACCCTACAAGTATTTCAAAAGGTGGGAAGGGAAAAAAAAAAAAAAAAGGCCCTCGACCACCTATGTACTCTTCTCACAAATGAAACTAGAGGTTTCGCTCTGTGTCATGTGCTGGCCTGGGACTCCGAGATCCTCCTACTGGTGCCCACAGCACTCTTACTCGTCGTAGGCTCCTGCTTCCCAGTGGCTATACCAGCTTCTTTCCTTGGACTTTTATCTGCTTGCTCTTTAGTCTTCCAGAGCTTCCATTTTCTTTTTCTCTTTGGCTTTTCGAGGTAGGGTCTCGCTCTAGCCCAGACTGACCTGGAATTCATTCTGTAATCTCAGGGTGGCCTCGAACTCAGTGAGCCTCCTGCCTCTGCCTCCCGAGTGCTGGGATTAAAGGCGTGCACCATCTCCCTGGCCGGCCAGAGTTTCACTCAAATCCCGGGAACTGTGTTTAGTTGCTGCACACCAGAACATGTATATGTCTCATTACCACACTGTCCTTTCTTGATCTTTAGTTCCGTCTAACTAGCTTGTCACACTCCTTCCCACCGGAAGATAGTTCTTTCTGGATGAAAGACAGGAAACAAAAGGAGCCGGAGTCTACCTGTTATGTCATACCAATAGAACTTTCTTCCTACTGTCAGGTACAGTCTGCCTGAACTCTTTCCTAAACAGAATGGGAATGTTCACTCTGTGAGCTGTGTGATTAAATGATTTAAAACCACAAAGTCATCTGGGTCCAAGACCTTCCACTCTCAACCAGTTGTGTGTGGGCCAGAGTGCTCCTTAAGGGACATGAGATCAGGAAAAGAGGACCCTTTCTGAGACTTGGGACTTCTGGTACTAGACACAGGGATTTTTCTAGTTAGCAGGCTCAGAAATAGCCCATTATCAATTTTAGTCTATGTGTTGGGATCCACAAACCTTCTTAAATTCAGCTTTTTTTTTTTAGCATGACCAGTTTTGGTGCCAAAATTACCGGACAACTTAACCTTGTATGGCCTTCATCACTAAACCCACCTGGCCTTGGGTCAACTTTGGCGAGGATCCAAGGCTCGAAGGACTCAATGGGCTTTTACCATTCACTACTTCTCCTTAAAAGCAACAGGGACAGGGAAAGGATTAGCCTTGAGATTTGGCTGGCAACACATAGGACAACTATGAGCAGAGGCAACGAGGCTCTTCAGAGGGGAAAAGTTAAATGAAGTAGCTCTGAACTCATCAATGAAGCTGAGACTGTTAATCATAACATTGCTAGCTACCATATCCTTAGGGCTCCATGAAAGACCTTATAGTTTAAATGTCTCAGTGTGCTCTAACCTTAACAGGAAATCCACATTTACTTCATATTCCATTTCCTTTTTCTAAGACCAACAGCATACAGAAATAGTTCTGGGATACCAGGTGTGGGCTTTGCCAAACAAGTGGTACACTGGGCTTTACTATCCTGCTACTTTATTTTTTCCGAGGTAGGGTCTCATTCTAGTCTAGGCTGACCTCAAGTTCACTCTGTAGCCCCAGGCTGACCTCAAACTCACAGCAATCCTGCTACTTCAGCCTCCCAAGTGATGGGACTAAAGGTGCCTGCCACCATTACCCTTCTAACCTTTTAATCTTCATGTACTCTGCAACACCATTAAACCCCAATTAAGAGATCTCCCCTCATTATTTCTTGAGTTAGGGGTTGAACCCAGGGCCTAGCACATGTTCTACCACTTAGCTTCATTCTGCCCCTTAAACATTATTTAAAAGATGTAAGGTCTTTAAGATTTGAGCTGTTTTCCAAATCACACTAAACTGCCTAATTAGTCTCCACTTGTCTTTTTTTTTTTTTTTTTAAGTTTTTCGAAGTAGGGTCTCGCTCTAGTCCAGGCTGCCCTGGAATTCACTATGTAGTCTCAGGGTGGCCTTGAACTCACAGCGATCCTCCTACCTCAGCCTCTCCCGAGTGCTGGGATTAAAGGCGTGCGCCACCACTTTTTTCTTATTTTTACATTCCTTCTAAAAAGAGTAGAAGGTAGAAGTGCTGAGATACCTTATACCATGTAGACTATATTCATTTGTAAAGATTACTTTACTGTCCTAGAAAAATACACATTGCAAATTTGAGGGCTACAACTTAACCACTTTAAAGGATTCCTGAAGGTCAGGAATAACCTTCAAATATCAGACACTGTGGTAATGTGTGGGAGTTAAATTAAATATAGTTGGGTCAGGTGGATTTAGAAAAAAATTTTTTTTTTGACTTTTTTTTTTTCTAAAAAAGGAAAACACATTGCCATCTGTCTGGCTTCTTTTGTGTGTGCATGTATATATAGGAACTGCCTGGGGGAGGGGTGTGTCATGCAATGAAGCAAAAATGAGATGACTTCCTTAGTGTTGCCGGAGGGAAGCAGGATGGGGAGGTTATTGGAAATGGCTCAGCATGTAGCTGCTCCAGCTTATTCCTACTGAGAACCCACAGCACCAGTGGCTGAGGGCAGAAGGCATAATGATCTCTCAAGAGGATTTCTAGTTGAACACATCAGATGTCCTATAAAAGTAGGCAGGTCTGTTTTAGATAGAATATAAATGGTGGTGACTTCCTGTGCTCCTGAGGTGGGGCAAAATTATCCAAGAACCCATAATCCTTCTGTTCGTGAATGTCTTCGGTCTGGCCGGCAGAGGATCCTAGGAATGGAGGTGGGGCAAAGCTGGAGAGAAAAAAAAGGTTCCAGAAATAGGTTATCTTCTCAGGAACTTTGAGAAAAGTCCTTTGTTCCAGCATTCATAAGTGCCAGCACTGGTGAGTGAGGTCTGAATTGTCAGTGTCACTATGCAGAGGCCGAAGGCCATGGGTCAGGAAGCCACTCCAGGCTGAGAGGTGCATCTCAAGGCCAGTGAGGGCTATAGAATGGTCTTGGCTAGGCCAGGAGAGGGAGCACAGGTGACAAACTCCCTTCTTAGATGCCAATGGTCTGTAGAACCCGCCTCTCATTGTCATTAAGATGGCATGAGAACATCACATAGCACGGCTGCTGAGCAAACTGGCAAAGGAAGTCTGTGAGATATGCCTGGAGGGAAGAATAAGAGTGTCATTACTGAAGGCTCCCAGGGCCACCCAATGAGAAGTAGGGAGAATAGTTTAGGGATGTTGGCTTTTAGACAAATATCAGCTTCCTGGGGATAGGCTTTCATATTCTTGGATCTAATTTATGCATAACCCAGGGACAAAATTCAATAAGGAACCTAAATCATTCCAAGGCTCTATCTCTTATTCCACCCAGAGGGCTTTCATAAAATGGATTATCACTGATACAAAATACTGAGTGAAAAGTATCAGCAACCCTCTTCCCAAGCCTCTGACCAATCAGAAAGATGTGTTCCATCCCCCCCTTCCTGAAGTTCTCATGAAAAACTACAAATGTACCCATATTCCCTTTTCCATTACTTGAAATAGATATGGTCACTTATAAGACCTCTTCTCTGGATATCCTCACCTGCAGATCAATCTGATAGAGAGGATCCTTCAGGGCATCAGGGTCATCTTCCTCATCATCCTCGTAGTAATCCTCCTCTGTTAGATACAGCCAACACAGGGAAAGTCAGGACAGGCCCGTAGTGATGGGGCCTTGGGTGTTGATTCACCACCACATGGCTGAGGCAGAAGGGGCAAAAGCCCAAGGAACATCCCTTATATAAAAAGCCCGTATCTCCCCTTTCTTGTGTATCCCATTCTTGGCACCAAGGTGCACAGACAGGGTATTTACTATGTTGTCTTGTCTTCTCAAGGAGCTTACCATATTTACTTGTAGCAAGAATGTCAGATAAAAGCTGGCCAGCTAAACCATCTTCCTCCTCCTCCTCTTCCTCTTCTTGGTCCTCCCACATATCATTGGAGTCATCTACTTGGAAACGGGAAACATCTTAAATCAGTTATGCATCTTCTCTCTCAAAAATCTAAATAGGTCAGAAAAAGGACCTTGAATGTTTCTGTAGTGTGGCCTGTAGTCCCAGGGTGAGAGAACCAGAGATGGTCAAACCCTCCCCTAAGTGTGAATGGGAGAACCAAACTTTCCAAGTAGGGAGGGGGAAGACAGCTTGCCTCTTGGCTATCCATACCCTCAACCTGTGAGATTTCACAAAGTAGGCCTGACAGTGCTAGTCACAGAGTAGCCAGACAAGCTGAGAACTTGACAGTTCGTGACTTGATCACCTTGGCTCCACTCTGCAGGAGCAGCCTGGCGAGCAGCATTGGCCTCCATGACATTGGAAAGCTCATTGATAATCAGCTTTAGGATTTTGACCAGCAAAGGAATGTTTGTCCAGCGCTCTGGGTCTAGGAAGAAGGAAAAGGCTCCAAGTCAGACCGTCAATAAGCTCACCCTGACAGTGTCCCCATCCCTCTACAATGCCACTCAGCAAAGAGTTCACTATACTTTGTTTTCCACCATCCCTCACTATATCCAACCAAAGAATTTTTTTCTTTTTTTGAGACAGTCTCATGTATCTCACACTGGCCTCAAACTTGCTATGTAGCACAGGATGACTTTGAAGGACCCTCCTGCCTCTACCTCCTTAGTGCTGGGATTATAGGCATGCACCATCATATGTGGTACTGGGGTTAGAACCCATAGCTTTGTGCATACTAAGCAAGCACCTTGCAAACTGAGCTCCATCCTAGCTGGACCCCCCCAATGGTTTAAAATAAAATAACACTAATTCTTCCTAGTGTTATAACAGCTCAGAAGGAAGCTAAGTTTAGAGATTAGAGATAGTTTTGTATGAATAATAATGCCGTGAAACCAAAGTTACTGGTATACGGCACAGCATTCCAGTACCCAGGACTTTCAGTTTGTGAGACATTATAGGTGATTATAAACCTACAGTTAAAGATAGCAGCTCTACCTATAATTTTTTGGAGCTACAGGCAAAAACAACTTGATAACAAAGAAATGCTGAACTTGTGAGTCAAAGCCCCAGAATGAAGTGGGACGCTGGGGATCCTTAACATCCAAGACTATTTTAGTCAATTTTCAACAGGAAGGATTCATATTTACTACTTCTCCATGAAAGCCATGATTAATAAAAATACTGATCCCAGTATGTCCCTTCCCCACACCCCAGGTATCCTTAGTCCCTATGAGATGGAACTGGCAGGATGGCAGCATAACCCACTTTTGGCTGACTTTGAGCGGGTGCGGATGCCCTCATCCATGTTGTAGATTTCTTCTCCTTTCACACGGATATCCTGGAGCCTCTTGTCATCTGCATTGATGCCATGCTGGAGCAATTTACATAATGCTACCGAGCTGGCAAGGAAGAGCCAGAGAAGTTCAATCAACTACCCATCTAGAACTGACTCCAAGGAGATTAGCCCTTATGCCCCAAGACCCACTCTTTGATGGTGAAAATTCTGTTCACAACTAATTAGGGAAGATAACTGAGTTCCACTGAGAATGGCTACATGAGATGGTCTAACCTCTCTTGATTAAACAGCTGCCAACAGTTAACAGTGCAACTGAGCGATAAGATCCAGTGGAATAAAAGTCTAGGCTACAGAGAAAGGCAGGGTCATAAAGCTTTGATTTATAAAGGAGAATAAGCTATCAGTAGAACTTAGCTGAGTGAGGACTGTTTCAGAGGAGGTTCTCTAGTTAGCAGACATCAGAAATGAAATTCAACTGTGCTGATTTTTTTGAGGTGAGGGGAGGGAATTTCAAGATTGCAGGCATTCAAATATGTAGGTTATCAAGAAAAGACAGAAAAAGAAATAAAATGGTCAGCTAGGTAGGTAAAACAAGTGTCAATGGTGCAAGCTAGGGTAGAAAGAAACATGAATAGGGACAGAATGATCAGAGTAGAAAGAGAGGCCCTACCTAACTTTGCCTTCATATTGTCCATAGAACAAATGCTGCCGGCTCGTCCACTCAGCCATCACAAACTCCAAGGCAGGTTTGCCGGTAGGTCCTGGGAGGCTACACAGGAACTCCAAGAGAGGTTCCAACTGAGTGTGCACCAGATGTGCAAACACCATGATCAGAGACTAGGAGAGAGCAAGAAGGGGTATCTGCTTCAGGAAAACTGTCTTCACAGACACAGATGAGAGGGAATAGGCCAGCTGGTCAAGAAATAAAGCCTAGGAGCTGGGTGTGGTGGTGCACGCCTTTAATCCCAGCATTTGGGAGGTAGAGGTAGGAGGATCACCATGAGTTGGAGGCCACCCTGAGACTACATAGTGAATTCCAGGTCAGCCTGGGCTAGAGTGAGACCCTACCTCGACCCCCCCCAAAAAAAAAAAATAAAAAAAAAGAAATAAAGCCTAGGGGCTGGAGATTTCTCAGTGGTTAAGCACTTGCCTGCAAAAACCTAATGCCTGGAGTTTGACTCCCCAGTACCCACATAAAGCCAGATGCACAAAGTAGTGCATGCATCTGGAATTTGTTGGCAGTGGCTAGAGGCCCTGGTGCACCCATTCCCTCTGTTTCTCTCTGTCTCTCTGCATGTATCTGTCTCTCTACTTGCTAATAAATAAATAAAAAATAATTTTAAAAGAAAAGAAAGAAAGCCTATACGCAATGGGAAAACTCACAGGACATAATGCAGAGCTTTCCCAGTCCATGTTTATTGGGCCAGGACAGACACAATTTTACATAAGAGATCTAACGAGGATAGTGAGAGAGCAAGACAACTTAGGGGCCACATACTAATTTGACTCTATCACCCAGGCAGTGGGAAAGCCCAACATGTTCTTACCTGCATGACACTGAGTGTCTCTGCCTGCTGCATCTTACTGAGGATGGCACGAAGAATCTGGTCCAGATTCTCCCCAAGCTCTCGCCCTGCCTTGGAGATGAGGGTGGACACAAGGCGGCCCACAAAGGCTGCAGTGAACTCTGAGGTGCGAGGGTCCAGGAGCTGGCTCACCACTTGCATCACATACCACAGTCCATTGTGGCCTTGCTCATCATGCCACTGGGCTACCTGCTCCAATGTCACTGATACATAGGCCCGCAAACACTCTCCACCATTCTGGGGACACAGAAATGGCAAGCAAGATTAGCAATTGGAAGGGAAAGTGGGCAGAAGCCCAGAGGTCCTATGGGCTTGTTAAGAGACAATAATACTGTGAGCTGTGAGCCAATAGGGTTCGTGTGAGCTCATATCAGTGGATTCAGGAGTTTAGTGTTACAGGTAAAGACATGTACTATACTATCGTTCCTTTACTCAAGCATGTATCTCAAAACAGCCCAAGATAATAACTTTTTTGCTATATTAGAAATGAAAATAAAATGTGAGAAGAGGCAAAAACATACAACTTTGGAAAAACATGAAGCACTCAGAGTTAAAGCTGGTTTTCCCTATGGGGCAGTCATTAGTGGTGAGATCACAGACTGCACCTGTCTTCTGAAAGTTAAGCAGCAGTGAGAAGTTTAAAAATAAGATCACAAGGGCTGGAGAGATAGCTCAGCGGTTAAGGCACTTGCCTCCAGTGCCTAAGGCCCTGGGTTCAACTCCCCAGGACCCACATAAGCCAGACCCACAAGGTGGTGGCTCTGGTGTATTCTCTCTCTCTCTCTCTCTCTCTTCCTCTCTGCTTGAAAATGAATAAATAAAATATTAAAAAAAAAAAAAAAAAAAAAAAAATAAGATCACAAGAACACTGGCTCCTGATGACCTCTTAGTGGGGTATGGGTAAGAAACCATCACTAGGTGCCTCAAACCTCTACAAACACATGGGTTACAAAAAAAAAACAAAAGCCTAAAAACAAGACTGTCAGACAATGTTAAATTCCTCAAGACACTCTCCTGCTGGATGGTTTCCTTTGATGGAAGAGCATTTTTCTTCAGTATCAGTTTTATTCAATTTTGATTTGTTAAAACTTTCCTACTTCTGAAGTCTGGTTCATCACTCATCTTTACTGAAGGCTAGAGGGCTCATGCAAGGCTGCTACTAGGCCAAGAGTGCTGCTCACTTAAAACTAGGTTCCAAACTGCCCCCCCCCCCCACCTTTGGGAGGTAGGGTCTCATCCTAACCCAGGTTGACCTGGAATTCACTATGTAGTCTCAGGCTGGCTAGGGTCTCATCCTAACCCAGGTTGATCTGGAATTCACTATGTAGTCTCAGGCTGGCTTCGAACTCATGGCGATCCTATCTTTGCTTCCAGAGTACTGGGATTGAAGGTGTGTGCCACCATGCCCAGCTAAAACTGCCCATTTTTGATTACAAGGAACAACTGAGTTTTAGCCATAAAGATCCATCATCTTGTACTGAAAAAATATTTATGACGTAGCAACAATTGGGGTTACTTTGGGGCTACTGAAATTTTCATGGCAATAAACAGACTTCATGCAAGCCACTGATTGCCTAGGGATTTCCAATCTGACCAGTATCTATAACCTCTATCAACAAGTGTGCTAGTAAAGACCTCAAGAAGTAACTAATTCACCCCTCACTTCTCCAGAGGATTATCTCATTTTGCTGAGTTTATCAACAGAATAAACATTCAGAAAGATCCCAGTGCCCTAAGTCTAGATGTCTATAGCCTTCTCCAGTGGTAGTAACCAAACACAGATGGCAAAGACGTCTGGTATTCATACTGTTTAAGGCTGTAACAGATCCCAAGGGATGTTTGTCTTTTATAGCCTGAGCCCATCCTGGGTTCTCTGGGTAAATTTGGAATTGAAAAACTTGTATTTCAAAAGTTAGATTTTTTTTTCAGCCTTCTAGAAGCCTGGGGCTAGGGAGCTATTTTCCCTCTCACTTCCATGGTTTTAGATACCTGCATGGTGGCATTATCATCTGTGTGAAGGGTGCATTGTGCCACAGCAGGGAAAGCTTGGCAGATGAGAAGCTGGGAAAGGGGAGGCTTGGTACTCCTTACGACTGTGGTCAGGATATCAATGGCGGTCTGAAGGAAAGAAGAAAGTAAAGTCAGAATTGCCTCTGGGTAAGATGCTCACTACCTACACTACCTCACTACAGAACAATCCAGAGAGAGGATGGGCATGCCAGGGTCTCCAGCCACTGCAATCGAACTCCAGATGCATGTGCAACTTCATGCATCTGGCTTTATGTGGGTACTGGGGAACTGAACCCAGGTTGTTAGGCTTTGCAGGCAAATGCCTTAACCACTGAGCCATCTCTCCAGCCCAAGAAATAGCCATTTTCTTTATGCTGTAGGCAACCATCCACCATCCTTAGAAGTGGCTAAGTACAACTATCCCATCAAATCTCCAGCACTCTTATTAGCTTTCTGTAAGTTGGTGGGTATCTATGGGTTGTAGTTATTCTCTTTCTCACACTTACCGCACAGAGCCCTGCAGGAATCTTGTCTGCTGGGGCTTGCATTATGCTGACTAGAGTGGGAATCAACCTCATCTGCATGGGGCCTTGACAGGCTTCAATCTGAGACAGCTCCTTGAAGATGTCCTGAGCCAGAGAGGCGACAACAGGATCTGAAGAAGACAAGCCAATACTGAATCCCCCTGCCTGACCATCTGGATCTGTGGTGGTTTCATGCTCGCTGCCCTGTTCTAACCTAAGCGAACAATTTTTGCACAGATCATGTATCACATGCTTGAGACGTAGAGGGGCCGTGTAAATAACCTGAATGAACATGGGAGATGCTATATCTCCAAAATGTACAGTGAGAACATTTTCATTAAGACACAGGCTAGTCATTAACTGCTACTACTAAAACAAAATTTTTTTTATCTTTTAGGACAAATCTTTGAGGTCTTTGTGCTTGTGGAACTTTGACTGCCTATGAAACCAAATGTTATAAAAGAAAAAAAAAAGTTGATACTTTGTTAAGAAAGAAAATTTTAAAAAATTAAAAAAAAGAAATTTAAAAAGAAAATTTAAAAAAAGCTGCTCAAATACTGTTTTCCTTACTTTTGAGGAGAAACCACACACACCATCCAAGGAGCAGCTGATGTAAACAGGAAGAATACCCAAAGATGTATCTGTTGCAAAAGTAAAACTTTCAAAAAGTAGAGCCATATGAAGTAATGGAGCTTATTTATTTTTTTAAACAGGATTGGGGGTGGGTGGAGGGGGTTGTTTTGAGATGGGGTCTTTCTGCTTTAGTTTCCTGAGGGCTATGATCACAAGTGTGTATTACCATGCCCTGCTAAGAAATGGAACTTTACACAATTTGTTTTCCCTACATAATACAAATACCCTTGCCTATATAGCATGAAAAAAATATGCAATGTACACTAAAGTATATGTTAAAAATCACCATGGCAGAGCCAGAGAGAAGGTTCACGTTCAAACTACAGGACCCACATACATAAACACCTGGGTGTGGACATGTATGTCTGTAACTCCAGTCCTGTAGGGGAAGAGACAAGAGAATCATCAAGATTCATGTGTGTGTGGGGAGAGGACGGGCTAGGGGCCAACAAGCTCCAAAACCAATAATACCCTGGTTCAAGTAAGAACAGGCAGAAGAAAGTGACAGAGCGGGAACCCCTGCCACAGGTGAGCTCAAGGGGTGGCACACGGGCACATATATGAGCATACCTCCTCACACATGTGCACGCGCGCACCCACACACAAAAACCACATACCACCACAGCATTGTTTATAATAGACAAAAATGTGAACAAAATGGGTAAACAACGTAGCCAATTCATGGAATAGTATGTGATGATTGAAAAATCAAATCAAATAACATGTTTAGTGATATAACTACTATGCCTATGCCTTTTGAGCTTCAATATTTAAAGCAAGTATCTTTAACTTTTTTAGTAATACATTATATATAAATACATTCACTATAAAAATTTTTAAATGCTTTAAAGTGTTAAATGCTTTTAAGTATTAAGCCACCACCTAGAGATAATCTCTTAATATTCTGATATGTTTTCTTTATATATCTATATACAAATCCTTTTCTAAAACAAAAACTAAAACGGGATATTTTATGGACTCTGGGGAAAAACTATGTTTTCAATTATTATAAGGTAAACTTTCCCATGATGTTAAAACAATGTGAAGCTTAATTTTTAATGGCTGCACAGCATTTTATATTATGAAATAATTAATCTTGTATTAATTCCAAATTTTTACTATTATAAAAAAAAACTGTGCTAGGTGTGGTGGCCCATACCTATAATCTTGGTACTTGGGAGGTGGAGGAAGGAGGAGGCAAGCTCAAGGGCAACTTGAGCTACACAAGGGCTCAAAAAAAAAAAAAAAAAAAAAAAAAAAAAAAAAAAAAAAAAAAAAAAAAAAAAAAAAAAAAAAAAAAAAAAAAAAAAAAAAAAAAAAAAAAAAAAAAAAAAAAAAAAAAAAAAAAAAAAAAAACAAAAAACAAAAAAAAAACAAAGGCTGGGAAGGTAGCTCAGTAGTTGAGTACTTGCCTAGTATGTGCAAGGCCCTGGGTTGATCCCCAGCACTGCAAGGAAAAAAGAAATCCGATGAACAACTTTTTTTAATAAACGTTTGCAGGTTTCTTCCATTTTTTTTGTTTTGTTTTGTTTTTTTTCCTCTCCTCCCCTCAGCACTGGGGATCAAATCTAGGGTGTCTTGTGCATCTGGGCAAGGGCTCTGCCACCTGGCCACACCCCAGTCCCGGGATCTCTTTCCTAGGCCTCTTTTAGGAGGCGTTTCACCTATCTACTTAATTTCCTAGGCTATCATCATCAACCTTTTACTCACTATCTTTTCTTCCCCTCAGTCCTTATGTAAATAAGCATTATAGGAACCGGCATTCCACGTTTTAATGAGGCTGTATCTATAGAACAATTATTTTCTTTGCTAATTGAAAGCCACATTCTTTGCTTATGACCCTCAGGGACCATCACCCTAGAGAAACTTTAATTCACAGCCACCACTTCTTTTGGTCGCTCTCATCAACACGTCCTCCCTGATGGCATACCATTACTGTACTTTAGGAAAATGGCAATGGTGAAGGGGCAGATTTTGCTTTCCATGTTTGCTGTGAATTCTGGGTCGACAGTACAAACGATGCACAGGGTCTCCATCACCAGGTTGAGAACCTCAGAGCTGAACTGGGCTGCTAGGTGAATTAAGCCATCCAGGATGCTGGGGAGGAAGGGCTGAAGCACGTGGGTACTCTCTGAGACTTTCAGTTGGTCACAGTAACTAGAGAAAGACAGATAACCAAGCATTCATTACTCATATATATATATATATTATTCTCTCTCTCTCTATACACACACACACACACACACACACACACACACACACACACACACACACACACACACATATGGTATGCCAGCAGGGCCTCTAGTCACTGTAAACATATTCCAGATGCATGCTCCATCTTGTGCATCTGTCTTTACATGGGTACTAGGTAATCGAACCCAGTTCCTTAGGCTTTGCAGCTAAGTGCCTTAACTGCTGAGATCTCTTTCTAGCACCATATTAGGTAATTTTTAATCATATTAAAACAGGAAATATAAGATCTCTATCTAAGGTCTAAAGGTACACAATCTATTAATTACTAAAGCAAAGAGTAAGATGGGGTAGACTAGGAAATTATAAATGGTAGTAAATTTGTTGGTTTTAAGATATAAGTAAGAAACACATCTTAATATAGATAATAAGCAGTAGATATATTTGGAGCCTAGAGAAAGTCTAGCATGAATATAATTTGAGAAATTTGATACAAATATAATTATTTAAGAAACATTGTTTCAGAAATCAAGGCAGTTTGCAATGATGTATAAACTATACATAGAGGAATAAACTAAAGCTGGTACAAAAGAAAAAGAAAACAAAGGTAGTATAATGACCATTAAAAATTTGCCACTGGCTGGGCGTGGTGGTGCACGCCCTTAATCCCAGCACTTGGGAGGCAGAGGTAAGAAGATTGCTGTGAGTTCAAGGCCACCCTGAGACTACATAGTAAATTCCAGGTCAGCCTGGGCTAGAGTGAAACCCTACCTTGAAAACTGAGTAGAGGGCTGGAGAGATGGCTCAGCGGTTAAGGCACTTGTCTCCAGTACCTAGGGCCCCCAGGTTCAATTCCCCAGTGCCCACATATGCCTGACCCACAAGGTGGTAGCCCTGGTGTTCTCTCTCTCTCTCTGTATCTCTCTGCTTGAAAATGAAATGAATAAAGAAAATATTTTTTTTAAAAAAGAAAACTGAGTAGAAATAAAAAAGGTTGCTAGCAGCATTCTGTTTGAATAATGTGGTAGACATATACTGGATTATATTTGGCTAGAAAACTAAATAGGAAATGATCAAATGTAGAATCCTGGTTGCGAAGAAGAGAAATAGAATCTCTTCATAGGCTTTTTTTTTTTTGCTTTTAAAAATATTTTATTTATTTATTTTCAATGAGAGAGACAGAGAGAGGGAGAGAGAGAGAAAGAGAGAGGGCACACCAGGGCCACCACCTTGTGGGTCTGGCTTATGTGGGTCCTGGGGAATTGAACCGGGGCCTCAGGCACTGGAGCCAAGTGCCTTAACCGCTGAGCCATCTCTCCAGCCCAGGCTTTTTTTTTTTTTTTTTAAATTTTTCAAGGTAGGGTCTTGATCTAGCCCAGGCTGACCTAGAATTCACTATGTAGTCTCAGGCTGGCCTCAAACTTCATGGTGATCCTCCTACCTCTGCCTCCCAAGTGCTGGGATTAAAGGCATGTGCTACCATACTGGTTCATAGGCTAGTTCTTTTTTTAAAAAAATATTTTATTTATTCATTTTCAAGCAGAGAGAGAGAGAGAGACAGACACACAGAGCGAAACAGAGAGAGCGCACCAGCCCAATATTTACATTTTTTAAGAGCACCAGTAAAACACTGCCTATGCACACCTGTACATGAGTTACTAAAAAAATAAAATTTTCTTTGTATTTCTCTAGCTGTAAAATATAAGCTTATTGTAAACAAACTTTTTACATACACAACAAAGAAAAGATTTTTGTATTCTAATCCCCCAGAGAAAATCAATGTAAATAAGAATGCTTGATAGGCATTGCTATCTGTCTAAAACACCAGGAATAAATGGGCTTATTTAACCCTAAGTGGTTTCACATTTATCCCAAACTGTTCTGTTTTTAACTTTGAACATTTCTGGAAAAAAAAAAAAAATCACAATGCAAAGATGATGTATCTTTCTCACCTATTCATAATCTGTTTTTTAATTTATTCCCCTTGTTCTATCCCTGGTCCATTTTGTACAGTTTCAAGTAAGCTATATAAAGGTCTTAATGGTTTTGTCCTTATTTGGTTGACAAATGCTTTTAATCTTATACAGATATGTGTCACAAGAGATGCTTTTCTTTTTAGTATTGCAAAAAATAATTAAAGCATATAAACAAAATAAAGTTTCCCAAAGGTAAGATGCAATACAGGCAGTGACTATTGCTTACAGTCCAGAAAAGCCCTTAACATTTAGGTCTTAGCCAGTTTGGATTTGGCTTCAGAGCTTTCTGAAAAGCTATACTTGGTCTGACTCTTTACACAATGGCATTTTAAATTTTGAGCCAAAGATCTGCTTTACCAAGATTGCACAGAAAAAGATGGGCTTTGTTCATGATTGTAACATTAAGCATTTAACTAATAAATGCAAATTGAACAGGTAGCTTCTTTATGCTTTCTAAAGAGTAAACACATTGACATCCCAATTTCTTACTCAAGAGTTAAGAAAACAGGGCAGGCAAGTGGAAGATAAATTTTATATTGGTCATGTTTAACATTCAATTAGTTGCTTAAATTTGTATCTTAAAATATTCCTTAATATGCTTACTCTGGTCTAAGTAGGAATATAATTAAAATAACTTCTAAACCTTGAGTATGCTACCTGTGAAAAAGAAACCTGGAAAAAAATGGGCTGGAGAAATGGCTCAAAGCCTGAAGAGAGCCCAGATCAATTCCCTAGTTCAACATAAAGCCAGATGCACAAAGTGGCACATTCATCCGGAGTTCCTTGCAGTGCCAAGAGGCCCAGGCATGCTCATTCTTGCTCTCTGTCTGCTTGCAAATAAATAAATAAATTTTTAAAAACCTGGAAAAATAAGCAGTGTTTCTAGGCCATTCTACAAAGCTTGATTTCCAAAGTAGAGGCAATAATCAACCCACAAAACGATGTGGAGTACTTTTCAGGTCATCATGCAACCTTATCCAAATTATTTCTCTCTCAGAGCCTCAGGTTCTTCACATTTGAAGAACGAGAGTTCAGAGCTGGAGTAAACTTTTTTTTTTTTTTTTTCCACAAAGCTGGAGTAAATTTAAAGTCCTGTAACAAGAAACAAAAGGGCACAGGACATCTTCTGGATTCAGCCATGTCACCCATGTAGCCTCTTTTCCTTTCTTCCCAACATTTATCGTAAGGGCGCCTTCAGAAGAAACTTCCAAACAACATACTGCACTGAATAACTATGGTTTGGAATCTCTAATTTTCTCTTTAAGTAATTCTTATCATCCTAGATTAGTACACTCACCCCCAGATAGCTCTCACAGCAGAAATTCGAACTGATGGAGGCTGTGTCTCATGAAGACCACTAACTGTTGCCTGTAGGAACTGCTGGATCAGTTCAGGGGACATAGCAACAGTGAACCGACTGGCAGCCCAAAGTGCCCGGCCCAAGAGGAAAGGAGACACTAGGAGAAAGAAAGCAATTACAGGTTGGATGATGAAGGTTCCCGGCACATCCACCCCACCCACACCATTCTTTCAATGTTCACACGCCCTTCCTCCACCCAGCTCCATTCCTCAAATTATATTAACGTGAAAATAACAAACATGGACTTGTAATGTAAAAGATATAATTGGCTAAGTAGACCTTCAACATTAAATAACAAGACTAGTTCCTACACCAACTCTCATTATTCCTTATCTGCACTAACAGTTCAGTCTTCAAGATGCCTTCTCCTTTGTCATTTTCTTCCTACTCTTATTACGACTGGGACATAAATACAGCTTTGATCATATCATCTTTCTATTTATAACCTGCCAATGAATTCTATAGTCCACTAAAGATTATTTTAGTCAGGGCTGGAGAGATGGCTGTGGTTAAGTGTGCTTCCTGTGTAAGCATAAAGTCTAAGACCACCTGAGTTCAAATCTCCAGAACCCATGTAAACATCTGGGTATGGCCATGCATGTCTATAACCCCAGTCCTGTGGGGGAGCAGAGACCAGAGAATTGTACAACAAGCCCTGGAATCAGGAAGAGACTCTGTGGCCAGGAAAAACAGGCAGGTGAGTGATGGAATAGGACACCCAGGGCTCTTCTTTTGCCAATGCATGAGGTGCTGCAGGTGAGCCCATGGGTTGCTGCATCAGTGCATATACACTTCACCACATACTACACACATGCAAAAACCAAAACAAAACACACATTAGTTATGACATTCAAGGCTCCCCAGATTAATTATCCTATCATTATCTATGATTTTCTTTTATGCCTTTTAAACTTAAACATATCCCTTTCCTAACAACCCACTTTGTCAGCTCTGGACTGTTTGTAGTATAATTACAAACCAACACAGTCTCCTCCTTTTATATTGCCCAAGTGATCTCTTAGGCTGAAGCAATCTTAACTCCAAGCCACTGTTAATTCTATGTCTTCAGCTTTCCTACATGCTATGCATTCTGCCTGATAGTCTATCTTCTGTGTAAGGATTCCTACCCCCTGCTAAATATAAACTGTCTGAGCAGACCAATCTTAACTTAGTCTGTCATAAAGCTTACCTTAGTTACTCACACATAAACATCTAGCTGTAGGAATTATTGAGCAGATCCTAATAAACCAGTCAAATAATTACATAATACTTGAGATAATATTGAACCAAGAGTTCTCAAAATATAATCTAGGAGTTCCTGGGAGACCCTAAAGTTCAAACCCATTTTAATATGCAAGTAGGTGGACTGAGAATAAAACAATACCAAACATCTCATGATTTAAGTACTATGAAGGGAAGCAAAGATAGTATTTTGGAATAGGAAAGTGGCTAAGGATGAGACTAGGCATGATATGGGCATAAGAAAAGTGTAGAAAATGTCACAGTAAAACAATGACTTTTTTTTTCTGTTCTGGAAAGAAATCAGTCTAATAGTACAGACGATATTTTCTTATGAAGACATGATCTAACAAAGATATTAGAAATGAACTTAATTATTTGAATACTAGCCAAGAATAGCTTGATAAAAATGACAGAGACCTTTTGAAAGACTAAGTCTGACTGGCATTCTGGTACCATTGAGAACAGAACTTAAACCAGAGTTCCTAAAGTATCACGATCAGATAGCATTTCATTCAAATGCCCGAAATAGCCATGAGTGGAAGTGCAGAATTGGGAGAAAATCTAAAAGTATGGACAAATTATGAACTAGGCATCATTAGTCTCTTAGGTGAAGCCTGAGCTAAGGTCTCTGTGTTATGTTAAGGGCTCAGATAAGTTCAAGCCCTAGTGTAAAAAATATTCACCTAAAGGAGACAAGAATCCCTGGCTTACCTGTGTAAGTGAAAGTTAATGACAGGTCTAAAGATCTTCCAGACAACATACCTGCAAGGTTGAGGTCTGCAAGGATGACATTGGTCAGGAAGCCGTGCATGTCAAAATGGATCCTGCCATTTTTTACGCTGTCAGTGATAATGGACTTCACGGAGCCAAGGGCCAACATGCAGGCCTCATGGATCTTCCACCTGAAAAGGGGATCACAGCTGGTGAAACAAAGCAGCCTCACTGTCAAACAAGGATAAATTACTGAGGAAAAGATTTAGAAAAGGGCAGGCACTCTAGCATAATCTGATCCCGCAGGACCAATGGTAAGCCTTTTCAGTTTATTTTTTCTTCACTTATGTGGTCTAGGCTGGCCTCAAACTTTCTATGTAATTGAAGATGACCTTGAATTACTATCTCCAAGTCACAAAAGCACCATTACATACAGCTTTGCCCTTTTAATTTAAACACTTTTAAATAAACATCCCTGAAAACAGAGTGAAGTATACCAGCAAAAGATTTAAAACTAAGTGTTTCCTTTTAAGGTTGCTTAACAAGGGGTAAAATGAAAGCATTTTACCTCAGAACTGATGCCCTGACAGGTGCCTAAGTGAAGCACTTACTGCTCACTCTTACCAGTGCTCAGTGCCACTGTTTTTGGTTTGCTCAGCTTCTTGTAAATGCCGAGTGGCTGCGGCAGCCAGGGCTGCTGCGCTCTCATTCTGGAAGTCTGTGGCCACAGCCTAGGGAGAAAGAAGAGCTAATAAACTTATATGTCAATGGTCCAAACTCTTTCACATACTCTTACCAAGTCCCTATTAGACTTCTAAATATTAGTTCAGATTAGAGGAACACCTATATTTCTGTAGGGCCTAGGCATTGTAAGGGAAAACAGTTGTTCCCTTTGGCTCTACTATATATGGCACAAGTGAAAACGTGAGTCACCTTTGGATTACAATGGAGTAGGTATTTACCTTCTTAAAAGCAGATTGCTTATGGGCATATAAAGCCACTTTACTAATGAAAAACTAGAGTGCAATTTTATTTTTTTGGTGCTTGTGATTTAACCAACATCACCTTGCACATGCTAGGCAAGTGTTCTACCACTGAGCTACACACATTCTGCTTTTAATCTTTTTGTGTTGTTATTGTTGTTGTTTTGAAAAGGGGTCTCAATCTAGTCCAGGCTTCCCTGGAACTTACTCTGTAGCCCAGGCTGGCCTTGAACTCAGTGATCCTTTTACCTCTGTCTCCTGTATGCTGGGATTAAAATGTACCACTACGCTTGGCCCTTAACCTGTCATAGATGCCTTAGAAATACTCAATGATAATAAGTGATTCACAACAAACCTCTGCCCAATAAGAAGTGGCAGTTTCTTCATAGCATTCTACCTTACAGCCCTCTATACTCTATAATTATCTTTCAACAATCTTCTTTTTTTTTTTGGGGAGGGGGGTTTCAAGGTACTCTCACTCTAACCCAGGCTGAAGTAGAATTCAGTATGTCTCAGGGTGGTCTTGAACTCATGGCCATCCTTCTACATCTGCCTCCTGAGTGCTGGGAGCTTTCAACAATCTTTTTGAAGTTTGCAGCATCTGGTTTGTGCTATTGAGTCTTGCAGAAAGGGGGATTAAACTGAAATGTTCCTGAATCAACTACCATTATTTATGAACCACTTTATTCCTGCATAATTCTTACTATAATTTCATATGAAAACCTTCTTATAGCCCTCTCCCCTCCCCCAAAAAAAACCTTAGGCAAAGCCACCCAATCATGCTGCTCACATTGGGTTTGATGTCTAGAAAGAAGAGGAATCCCTCAAGTGACTGATGAGGGTTCCTTGGTTGAAACCTACCAGCAGAAGGTCTTGAGCCGCAATTCTAACAGTATAGGAGAAAGTATCATCATCCTCATCCTCTACGAACTGTTGGGGGTTGGCTGTCCACACTTTAATCTGCAAAAATGATGAAGTCAGTTAATTGTGAGGCTACCAATCTAGTTCACATGTTCCTTCTTTTCATCAATAGGCATGGGAAGGCTTCAACCCTATACTAAACAAAATTCTAGCCTAAAAAGTCTTTGTTGTTGTACAGAAACAAATCATTTATCAAGGTAGGTAGAAAAGGCTATTGTTCTGTAGCAGATTCTACTACAGCATTTGGCAGATTACCTATTCTCTGCTGTTAATTACTTGCTATTCTAACTAACTAACTAACTAACTAACTAACTAACTAACTAACTAACTAACTAACACAGGAGTTGATAAACTCCCAGTACCCAGGGCTTTGGTAATAAAATGATGCCAAAGCTTTCCTAGAACTTTACACAGTTATTCACTTAGTATCCTTTTTTTTTTTTTTTTCTCGAGGTAGGGTCTCACTCTAGCCCAGGCTGACCTGGAATTCACTCTGTAGTCTCAGGCTGGCCTTGACCTCACGGCGATCCTCCTACCTCTGCTTCCTGAGTGCTGGGATTAAAGGTGTGCGCCACCACGCCCGACGCTAGTTGTCTATTTTTTTTTTTTTTTGGTTTTTTTCAAGGTAGGGTCTCACTCTAGCCCAGGCTGACTTGGAATTTACTATGTAGTCTCAGGGTGGCCTTGAACTCAAGGCAATCCTCCTACTTCTGCCTCCCAAGTGCTGGGATTAAAGGTGTGCGCCACCACGCCCGGCGCTAGTGTCTATTTTTAAGAATGAAAAGTTTACTTAACTAAGCCTTCACATTCTTCAAGTTGGACTTTCCCAATACAAATTAACAACTGTCTCCCAAATACTATTTACCTGCTCCTCAGTGATTTGCATGTACAGGATAATATAGTAAATCAACTCAGGCAAGGCTTTCTTAACAGTGCTTTTGAATTTGCTATTTTCTAGAAGGGCGTGGACAAATTCAAAAATGCTAAAGACGAGATTTTCAAAGCCCAGGACTTCACCTATAGGAAATACACAAGAGTAGAAATTAATGATATGAAGGCAAAAGGAAAGCATGTATACTGGAAAAAACTACATCATCTTTATTATTGAATATTTATAGTAATTGCTAATTATTATTCCTAAAGGACTGGTAGAGGAGGAAGAGTCAAAGAAAGGAAATTTGAGGATATTAAATACTTTTTAGAACAAAAGAATCAGAAGTACTAAATATATTTTCGGCATGTCTATTTTTGATCTGAAATACTGTAAAATATTGACACAGAAAAAATGGGCTGGGGAGATGGCTCAGTATGTAGACTGCCTGCCACTCAAGCACGAGGACCTGAGTTTGGATCCCCAGTACCCATGTCAAGGCTGGGCACACCTACAATCTGATCACTGAAGAGGTGGAAATAGGGAGAATCCTTGGGGTTTGCTGGCTACCTATTCCAGCTGAATTGTTGAGCTCCAAATTTAATAAGAGACCTTGTCTCAAAAAATAAGGTGGTGTGCTGGGGAGGTGGCTCAGTAATAAAGCCACTTGCTTGTAAAGCCTGCTGGCCTGGCTTTAATTCCCAAGCCATTCATATAAACTGGATACAAAAAGTGATGCAGGTGTCAGGTTTTTGTTTGCAGTGGTAGAAGGCCCTGGCATGCACACGTGCATATGCATGTGGACACATGCATGTGCAAATAATTAAAAAAATAAGGTGGAGAGTGATTGAGGAGGATAGCTAGCATTGACCTCTGGCTTCTAAACACGTGCATGTACACATGCACTCAACAAATACACACATGCACAAAAAAATTTTTTTTTAAAAAGTATCTTCTGGGACTTCAAAATAAAACTAGACAAAAACATTACAAGTAGCAGAATTAAATAATCTTCTGTTACCACTCAGAAATTTTATTTCTTTATGTGATTCTTGCAAATGTCTATTTGGGTTAAAGATGGTCAATTTTCCATTCCTCACACCTAACACACTGAAAAGAAACTCAATTAGAAAACTCACTTAAGAGAGTGAAGCCTCTATGTTACTGATTTTTTTTTTTTTGCTTTGATTTTTTTTCCTTTGTCCAGATCCCTCTTCCTAAAAATTGGAATCTCCATCCAGATCAGATAAACTACATACCATCAGAATCCACAGGATCTTCTACTTCCTCTGTGTAATTCACTTCTGTTCTCACATAAGTATGATGACGAGTAAAGAAAAAGAACCTGCGTCTGCTATACACATATTTTAAAAGTTAAAAGGTATTATATACACCAACACTAGTAAAGTAGTAGATACTTAAAGCAGAAGCACATGCATGTGAGCCCCAAGGCTAAATTCCCAACTATAGGTGCCAGTAGGTCCCTTAGTCTTTCAGGAAAGGATATAAAGCAGCACTTTCAGTCAGGGTGTTCCAAACAATGGGCAGAATCTGCTGCATGGAGGACACCATGTGCTTTGGAAAGTTTTTCACCAGGGCTGTCACTGCCTGAAAAGGTAAGAGAAAAACACCCCAGAGCAACACAAAAGTCAATGACTTCAGGCAACCCCCTCAAATTCCAAATCTCAGTGATAGCATATGTTTACCTTCAAGACCTCCATCTTAAAACCACTGTCAGATGTGGGGCCATCTGGAATCTGGAGGGCTTGAACAAAGGCCTCTGTGAACTGCTGCACCACAGGAAAGATCAAGACTTTGGCTGCACCCTGATAACAGAAACCAAAGTCATGCTGGACAAACCCCCTAGTGCATGGCTTCAAAACATATATCAAATACCAACAGTTGAGGCAACTAAAGCTCCCTCAGGCTCAGGTCCTAATCAGAAGGGCATAGTTATAGACAAAAGAGGCAGTTCCTTACCACAGTCCTCTTGAAAATCTACCAGACCACATTTTCCTAATTGTGTTTGAATTACAAATCCCAGGGATCAGGACTTGTCAGCTAGCTTTTTTTTTGAGAGAGAGAGAGCTTACCTTTTCTAGTTCCTCCATGTTACAGATCATATGGGCACAAGTGGTAAAAATCTCTACTGCTCGGGAACGAGTTCGAATACCATATACCTGGGAAAAAGATTATGGCATAATTATGAGATTAGATTCCCTAGAGAGATGGAGATCTAATTCATTCATGTAAAAGACAGATGTCTGTAGTTCAGGCAATATAAGACAGCAGAATAATAGTAGAACTTACTGGAATCAGTCTCATATTCAGGCATCTGTGAGTTGATCTGATTGAAAACAGGCTGGGTGATGTTTGAAATCCTAACATGGCCAATGTAATTCTTTTTTCTTTGAACTTGATTTTCCTGTCTGAGCCTGAATACTGAGATTAGAAGCATACACTAACTAGCATGCTCTCTCTCTTTTGTGGTGCTAGGAAACAAACCCAGAACCTTACAGGGACTAAGCACATGGTCTAACCACTGAGATACATAAGTGGTCTTCAAGGTATTTCTCTTTTTTGTGTGTTCATGAAGGTCAGAGAACAACCTTAGGTATCTTTCCTCAGGGACACTGTCCACTTTTTTCTTTGAGACAAGGTATCTTATTGGCTTAGAGCTTACCAATCAGGTTAAACTGGCCCCAGGGATCTGCCTGTCTCTGCCTCTCCAGTGCTGGGATTACAAGTGAGAACCACCAAACCCAGCATTTTATGTGGGTTCTGGGGATCAAACTCATGCTTTTAAAGCAAGTAGTTTACTGACACAGTTATCTCCCCAGTCCTGTATTTCTTTTAAAATGAGAAGTATTTGTTGGAGGTAAGGAAATAAAGGTTGAAACATACCCATTCAGTATTCATCTTACTGTAAAAGGGTTACTATTCATATATGCACTAATCAAATATGTACATGGTATATATTAAGAATCTATTAATAGCCAGGCATGGTGGTACACACCTTTAATTCCTGCACTTGGGAGGCAAAGGTAGGAGGAGCGCCATTAGTTCGAGGCAAGCCTGAGAACAGTGCATTCCAGATCAGCCTGGACTAGAGCAAGACCCTACTTAGGACACCCCCCCCCCCAAAAAAAAAGAATCTGTTCATGCAATGAAGTACTAAATTACATCCAAATCCTTAGTTGTGATAGGCAAGGTTAGAAGTGGCACTCGGTGATCACAGTATGCCAGAAGGTATTAGATATACTGACATACATCAGCTATTTTATCAATGAGTGGCATGTCTATGGTTAATTCAGCTCTGGTCCAGGCCTCTGTCAGTCTTTAGGTACTAGCATCAGTAGCAAACACCACAGTCTTCCTCCTGAGAGTTGAAGGCTGACCAGAGCTTGAATAGCACATCATATTGAAGTTACAGAGCTGAGATTTCATACCTCGGCCATGGTGAAGATCTTATACATCTCTGGGAGAATGACAGGAGCAACAAGTGGCATCTGTGTGTCTGTCACTTCTCGAGTAAACTCTATAAAGACAAAGCACAAAATGTTTCATAAACACATAAAGTGTGAAAATTTCCAAACCATTTGTAGGTGGCAGTTCCCAGTCAACACATAAACAAGGATATTGGCCTAGTGGCCTCATCCTGAGGAAGGAAAAGTAACAAGAGTTGCTAATTTTTCTGTTAGAAGGGGGAAAAGGACAGTATAACAGAAAACGTAAGAGACTAAGAAAGAAAATTTAGCTGGGCATGTTGGTGTTCACTTTTAATCCCAGCACTCAGAAGGAAGAGTAGGGGGATTGCTGAGTTTGAGGCCACCCCGATACTACATAGTGAAGTCCAGGTCAGCCTGAGCTAGATAGAGACACTACCTCAAAAAAAAAAAAAAAAAAGAAAGAAAGAAGCTGGAGAGATGGCTCAGTGATTAATAAGTCACTTGCCTGAAAAGCCTAATGACCCTGGTTTGATTATCCAGTGCTCACATAAAGACAGAAGTTCATTTGCAGTAGCTAGAGACCCTGGTATGTCTGTTCTTGTCTTCTCTCTCTCTTGCAAATAAGTGGAAATTAAAAAAAAGAAAAGCTGGGCATGGTGGCGCATACCTTTAATCCCAGCACTTGGAAGGCAGAGGTGGAAAGATCACCTTGAGTTCAAGGCCAGCCTGGGACTACAGACTAAGTGCCAGGTCAGCATGGACTAAAGTGAGAAGGGGGAGGAGGGGAATTTTGGCCCTTTTTTTAATTGTGCTGTTACTGAGCTAAAAACTAAAGCTTTGTCACAGCCATCAACAGGAATACAGTGGGAGTTTGAACCAAATGGAAGAGAATTTACCTTTGAAATAGAATTGATATTTTCTAATATTATTACCATATGGACTAGTAAAATTTGGTATAGATGTCAAGTTCAGTAAACTGATATTCAGAGTAAACCTAAGCATTCTCTATTATGTAAGAGTAAATTTCAGGTAAACTGAAAGGGCTCAGAAAGATATAAAATTTCCACAAACTTATATGACCAGAAGGGAAAGATGATTTCTAAAAGAGATGCCAGAAGTTATTAGATATACTGACATACATCAGCTATTTTATCAATGAGTGGAGTGTCTATGGTTAATCCAGCTCTGGTCCAGGCCTCGGTCAGTCTTTAGGTACTAACATCAGTAGCAAACACCATAGTCTTCCTCCTGAGAGGCTGACCTGGCACTCACTCTGTAGTCCTGGACTTCTGTAAGTTCAGTTTAGGATGTCTGGAAGGATTTCATACTGATTTCATCTAGGGAATGAATATATGGCAGAAATTGCAAAGGAGTGGGAAAACTCAGGGCAAACCCAAGGACATATCAAAGCTGGTTCTGGAAGGGACTTTTAATCAGCCTTTGAAGAGATAGTCATCAAATCTCCTTGAAGAAAAAGTTGAAAAGTTTTTATCAACTCAGAATAAAGGAAAAAAAAAAAAAAAAAAGACACCAAAGACTATATTATCTCTAAGTTGGCTAAATTATTGCCAGGATAATATCAACACACAGATTTAAAAAAAAATTTATTAATTTGCAAGTATAGAGACAAGAGAGAGAAATGAATGGTCATGCCAGGACCTCCAGCTGCTGCAAATTAACTCCAGACCCATGCACCACTCTGTGCATCTGGCTTTTACTTGAGTACTAGGGAATTAAATCCAGGTCAAAGGTTTTGCAGGCAAGCGCCTTAACTGCTAAGCCATTGCTCCAGCCCTATCTTTTTAATATATACTTTTTGTGTATTTATTTTTATTTCCAAGCAGAAAGAGAGAAGAGAGACACATACAGAGAGAATGGGCGCACCAGGGCTTCCAGCCACTGCAAACAAACTCCAGATTCATGCCCCACTGTACATCTGGCTTTATGTGGGTACTGAGGAATTGAACTTGGGTCATTAGGCTTTGTAGGTAAGCTCCTTAACTGCTGACACATCTCTTCAGCCCCTTTTAATACTTCTATAAAATTTCATTTGAAAAATCCTAGGCTGGAGAGATGGTTAAAGACACTTGCTTACAAAGTCTAACTGCCCAGGTTTGATTTCCCAGTGGCCATGCAAAGCCAGATTCACTTAGTGGCACATGCTCTGGAGTTCATTTGCAGTGGAAGTAGGCCATCGTGTACCCATATTCTGTCTCTCTCTTTGCCTCTTTCTTTGCCTCTCGAATAAATTTATATTTATGTTAAAATTATAAATAATTTAAAAAATTCCATTTGACTGTGACAATTTCTGGCTCTGGTATTAAACCCAGTGCCTCATGCAGGCAAGTGCTTCTAACACCAAATCACATCCTTAGCCTTATTTGATTATACTTACTTTGTCTTGTGAGCTAAGCAGAGGGTATAAGCCCTTAAGTTTTTGTAACTATATACTTTGATGGGTTTGTATATTATCAGAGTAAAATAGTCTTAGCTGGTTAACAGACATTTTCAAGAGGATATGCAGTTGATTAAATAGAAAAATACTTAAGAGTGAAAATAAACATAATAACTTAAATCCACTGAGAGACTAATATATGCTACTTATGCTCAGCACTTTCGCTTTTTTGTAGTGCTGGGGCCTGGAACTCAGGGCCTTGTACATACTAGGCAAGTGCTCTACCTCTGAGTTATACCTCACTGTCCAGTATCCTTTAAGTGTAAGATTTGATTGATAATAGAAAAGCTATGACAACTCAATTCTTTGAAAAGAATCAACCTGGAGGGTAGATGTGGATAAAATGAGGAGTAGCAGCATTTGTAAAAAAAAAAAACCAAAAACCAAAAAACCAGGAGTAAGGACACTCTGGAGGCGGAAGTAGGATTGCCACGAGTTCGAGGCTACCCTGGGCTAGAGGGAGACCTACCTTGAAAAACCAAAACCAAACAAAAAAACAACCACACCTAGGAGTGAGAAACATCTGTTATAATTCCCACTGGTCTGGGCTACCTTTTCACCTAGCTCCTCTCACTTGATCCAAGTATCAATACTAGGGAAAGGTTTTAGGTACCTGTTAGCACACGCATGGCTCCGTGGACAGCATTTAAGTCTCCGCTCACTAACATCTCCATGAGCAGGTTGAAGAGTTGGGGCCAGGCTTCAGGCCAGTCCCAGTGGGCAATGGCTGACACAGCATAGGCCACACTGGAGCGTACTTTGCTTATTGATTCTCTCAACCCATTAGGCAACAGCTCCCGGATAACAATTTTTGCCTGTAAAGGAAGAAAGTCATCTTATTACTAGATCAGATTCTAAGTAAATGGCAGAGCCCAGTCCAGTTTGGAACTGTGCTATAAAAACAATATGTACACGAAACTCCATATCTATAGAAATTCCTGCGTATAAGCTTGACATATAATTATTTAGAGTTCATCTATGACCTCTAAGATTATGCTGTCCATGAAAGTAGCCACTAGCTACATTTGACCATTTCAATTAAAATTAAAGTAAAAATTCAGTTTCTCGGGCTGGAGATATGGCTCAGTGGTTAAGGTACTGTTGGGGTCAGCTTCCTAGTTGCTGCACAGGAAGAACCCAAACAAAAGCGGCTTGTAGAGGAATGGGTTTATTTGGCTTACGGACTCGAGGGGAGACTCCATCCTGGCAGGGAAAACGATGGCATGAGCAGAGGGCTGGACATCACCTCTGCCACAGCACTGCAAACAGCGGCAGGAAGGTGTGCCAAACACTGGCAAGGGGAAGCTGGCTTAT
>PVHP010005749.1:0-13346 GCA_004024765.1 Zapus hudsonius
GAGTGAGTGTGAGAGAGAGAGGGAGGGAGGGAACATCAGGGCCATCATCTGTGTGTCTGGCATATGTGGGTACTGGGGAATTGAACCCGGGGCCTTAGGCACTGGAGGCAAGTGCCTTAACCGATGAGCCATCTCTCCAGCCCGATATCATATTTTCAAGAGTAGCATGACAAGCACTTGAATCATTTGCATTGCTGAGCAGTGTTTTCTTGTGTGGATCCATTCTTCAGTGGATGGACACGAGTCATCTGTATTTTTTTGGCTACTGTGAATAGAACTGATCTGGTCATTCTTGTACAAGATTTTTTTGGCTTTTCAAGGTAGGGTCTCACTCTAGCCCAGGCTGACCTGGAACTCACTAAGTAGTCTCAGGGTGGCCTCAAACTCACAACGATTCTCCTACCTCTGCCTCCCAAGTGCTGGGACTAAAGGCGTGTGCCACCATGCCCAGCTGTACAAGTTTTTTGTGGATGGCCCTTTTCAGTTCCCTGGACTAGGGGTACCTAGGGGGACAGTTGTTGGGTCATATGGTCATTCTCTTCTTAGCCTCCATAGACCAACTGGACTATTTTAACTTTGCCCAAGGCTGCTGACTGCCCTCCTGACATTGAAAGACAGGTGTCTATCATGAGCTAGGGTGAGACATGCATTTGTGTGTGCATGAGGTCAGAATTTCCCAAGATCAACCTGCGAGCACGTCTTGACAGGCAGGATCACGCCAATGAAAGGCCTCTTGTTAATTAAAGGAGGCGAGGGAAGGGTCAAACACAGGAAGGCCTGGGCAGAAGTCCCCAGTCCCATTGCTGCCCTGCTATGCCTACCATCCATACTAGGCCGGGATTGGTCAGAGTGTGATAAAGGAGGACCAACCATATGTGTATGTTCCTTGGATCTTAAAAAGCCTTTTATTATGGGGGGAGAGGCTGAGTTCACATCTCAGGGTTTCATTTCTAATTAGGAATGAGGGTTACCATGTAGCAGACTCCTGAGGAGAGAGAGACCCATCCACCCACCAGCAGCCTGAGGAGGCAGAAACATTGGCTGAGACCATCTCCAAGTGGACAGGGTTCTGGAGAAAGTCTTGCAGTAAAAAGAAGTCTGTCCCAGACAGCCCAGCCTGGCCACACCCACACCACTTTTATATTCAAAAGGCGGCACATATTTTATTTCTTCCCAGTTTTAGGGTGTGTGTGTGTGCGCTCGGCGGTGCAGGTGGCTGTCCTATGCAGAGAAAGCATCTGTGTCTTCTCTGTTGTTCTTTTATCTTTTTTCTTGAGATTCACCCAGTTTCTCCAGAAACCTGGAGCTTTTTTCTTTTACTGTTTTTTTTTTCCCCAGTTGTATTGACTGATCAGCAAGCCCTGGGAATTCCCCCTCTCTGCCCCTCCTCAGCATTGGCGTTAAAGGAATTTATGGCCACCCCCTGGCGTTTAAAATCAATTTTATTTCTTATTTATTTTGAGAGAGAGAATGAGTGCCAAGGCTTCCTGCCACTGAAAACGAGCTCCAGATGCATGCACCACTTTGTGCCTCTGGCTTTATGTGGGTAACTGGGGAATCGAGCCTGGGCCATCAGGCTTTGCAAGTTAGTGCCTTCAACTACTGAGCCATCTCTCAAGCCCACTCCCTAGCTTTAGGTGCTGGGAATCGAACTCACATCCTTATGCTTACACAGCAGATGTTCTTGGCTGCTGAGCCATCTCCTCAGTCTCATTTCTTTGCAATTGTTGTTATATTCTTCCTTTCAGAAAGCCAAGTGCATTCCTCTCCAATGCTCAAACAAAACAAAACCCCTCATAAACAATTCCTGTCCTGCCTTCTTTCTGCATGCCCACACCCCACCCCCTACCAGCACCTGCCAAGCAAGGTCACACTCATACACAGCTTGGCATCAAGTACATCTGATACCAAGTGTGGGTTTTTTAAAAAAATATATTTATTTACTTATTTATTTGCAAGCAAAGAGAGACAGGAGACAGAGAGAATGGGCATGCCCAACCACTGTAAATGAACTCCAGATGCATGTACCATTTTGTGCATCTGGCTCTACATGGGTACTGGGGAATCAAAGTCAGGTCATTGGACTCTGTAGACAAGCCGCTTAACCGCTGAGCCATCTCTCTAGCCCCCAAGTGTGGTTTTTGCTCTTGACAATCTGTGCATATTTGAGAGCGTGAATGCCCCTCTCTGAGCCTCACAGGCTCACTCTGGCAGAAGGCACCCCACTGACTCATTGGCTGGGTGAGGCTTAGGGATCCCAGGAAGGTATATTACACCCAACAACACATGGAAATTGTTCTTCTCTCTCTCCCTTCCCCCTTCCCTCCATCCCTTTCCTTCCTCAGTGCAGGTTCCTCTTGTCTGCCTGCCCCCTCTCCCCGACTGTCCCACCATTTAGGACACTGAGACCTCTAGATCAACACCCAGGGGGGACTTAGGAGCACCTCTCCTGTCTAATTCACCCCAGTTTATTTATTTTTTCTTTCTTTAGAAAAAAAACCCAGTGTACTCTGCCTGGCTGGTTCCAGGATGGGGTCAGCATCCCTGGCATCCAGGGAAGGCATCATCCCTTCTCTGTCTCCATGATATTCACTGGCAAATGACGTTTGCTCCTCTGTTCTCCTGCACACTTCACTAATAAATAATGAGAAGCCCTCAGATCCCGCACCCTCCCTCCTGGCTCCCAGCCTCTGATATATTTGATCCTGGATGGTATAATTTTTCACTTAAATGTGAATGTATTTGCGAATTGACAGAAAATAGTTCTCACTCTGGTGATATACTATAGGGCCGCCCCATCCTGGCTGCTATTTTGATTGTGACTTAAATGGATGAGGTCATCAATAATTATTTTATTGAACAGACACATGAAAAATGTTGCTGCGCTGAAGCCATTTCCTCGGCAGAGTCAGCTAGCGCATGGGGGTGGGAGCCATCTACCTTTGCAGCCTGAGCCTACCGTGGGGTGCTCCAGGGGCTCCATCCTGATCCATTTGTCCCCTGTCTCCTTCCCTCCAGGTCGTGGAGTAGAGTGGCCACGAATGACCTGAAGACAGCAGCAGAGACCCTCGCTAAGGTACCCAAGAGTCCCCAAAGTATGCCATGTGTCGTTCATGTCATCCCTCCTCAGTGTAAAGCAACAACAGGAGGGCATGCTGGAGGAGGTGGGGGGGGTGCCTTGAGGGAATAAGGGTGACACAGGGACCTAGCTTGGGACCAGGTCTCCTGGCTCCTAGGAAGAAGGCAGCCAAAGCACGCCTCTGAAGACGCTTCTTTGCAGCTCTGTAATCTGCAGCTGTGATATTTTATGCATGAGTATATGTGTTCATGTGTGTGCAGATGCACGTGTGTCCATGGAGATACCCTCAGGTGTCATCCACAGGCACACCATGTGCCCTTTGAGACAAGGTCACTCATTGGTCTGGATCTCAACAGTGAGGTTACACTGTGTGACCAGCAGGCACCAGGATCCTCCTATCTCTGCCTTGTATGTAGGGACTACAGGCGTGCACCACCGCACATACTTATGTGAACACTGGAGCTCAAACCCAAAGCTACTCCTCCCAAAGCCCTCCAGTTATGGTTTTGGGGAGCAATTCTTATTGCCCAGCTTTCCCAAATGGACCTCTTGAAAGAGACAAGCAGCAAATAGAAGACTTTGGGGAGGGAGATGTGAACCAAACCCCCAAACCAAGTCCCAGCGGCTGCTCTGCCCTTTGAACATTTGCGTCCAATGCCACGATTGTGGTGCCTGCAGGCTGGAGCCCGTGCTCAGTGCCAGGAAGGGCTTGTAAGAAAGAGCAAGTCGGGGACATGAACCCTGGTATGGTTAACAGTGTCCCAAACGCTAGCCTTTTGTGTTCCTCAGTAATTTTAAGATTTACTGACATGCCACCTATAAAATTACTTGTTTTATTTCCTTAAATCAACTAACATTTAAAGAATATATTTATTTATTTATTTATAAAAGACAGAGACAATGGGCATGCTGGGGCCGTTAGCCGCTGCAAACGAACTCCAGATGCCTGCGTCCCTTGTCCATCTAGCTTTACGTGAGTACTGGAAAATCGAAGCCAGGTTGTTAAGCTTTAACCGCTGAGTCATCTCTCTAGCCCTCAACCAACATTTGAATTTAGCTCCATCCCATCCTAAGAAATAAGCCCGCTAAACCACTGTTTGATGTATTCTCTCTCCTCACTCCTTTTTTTTTCCCTATTATTTATTTATCTTTGTCACAGTGACTCATGTATCTCAGGCTGGTCTCAAACTCAGTATGTAGCTAAGGATGACCTTGAGTTTCTGATTCTACTGCCTCTACCTCCTGAGTGCTGGTATTACAGGTATGCACACCACACCCTATCAATGAGGTGCTGGGGATCAAACCCAGGGATTCATGTATGCAAGGCATGCTCTCTACTAATTGAGCTACATTTCTGGTGTTCTGTTCTCTCTCTCTCTCTCTCTCTCTCTCTCTCTCTCTCTCTCTCTCTCTCCCCTTCCTTCTTTCCTTCCTCCCTTTCTCTGTCTTACTATATAGTCCAGGTTCACCTGATTTCTGCCATTCTAGGCATTTTCCCCATGAACTACTTTTGTTAAAAAGATACAGCCAGGGATAGGGAGATGGCTCAGTTGGCAAAGCGCATTCCATGCAAGCATGAAGACCTGAGTTATATCTCCAGTGTCCATGTCAAATGCCAAAATCAGGTGGTATGTACCTGTAATTCCAGTACTAGAGGGGAAGAGATAGAAGGATCTGTGGAGCTCGCTGGACAGCTAGTCTAACCTGATTGGTGAGCTCCAGGCCAATGGTAGACCCTGCCTCAAAGGAGGTGGATGGCTCTCCCTGTCCTCTGGCCTTCACATGCATATATGTGCCTGGGCAACTTTCCCCAATGAACATGCATGTCCACATACACATACAGACATATGCAAAGAGAAAAAGAATGCAACTCTGACTAGAGCATGTAGTTCAGTTGTAGAGTGCTTGCCTAGTATTCATGAGGCCCTGGGTTTGACCTCCACAAAGTTGCTTCACAAACAGCAGGCAAAACCCAACATGGAGCTATAACCCATGACAGTCAAAGATGGCTGAGCCCCAGGGCCACATGCAGGGATGTTAGGAGCCCAACTACCCTCCTGTCAGGCACAGCACAGAGCCTGGGGTATGGCCCTTGGGACAGATGGGAACTCTAGGAGAGGTAGGAGGAAGGCCAGACAGTGTCATCCCAGCTCTGACAGGCACAGAGGACAACTTCCTGCTGCTCTATGCTGGGGAGACCTGATCCTGTACAATTTCTTCTGACCTGTGGAGGCTGTCCCTGGTCAGCTCCCTGGACAGCTAAGGCTGCAGCAGCCACTTTCTTTTATTAAAGTTTTAAAAATTTATGAGGAAAAGAGAATGAGCACACCAGGGCCTCTTACCACTGCAAATGGACTCCAGATGCATCTGGCTGGTACATGGTACTGGGGAATCAAACCTGGACCAATAGGCTTTGCAAGCAAGGTGCCTTTAACCACTGAGCAATCTCTCCAGCCCTGGTGAGGCCACTTTCTGACTTCCTGATCAAGGATGAGTGAATGCTCCTGTGTGTCTCTGAGGAGGGACTTTGGCTCATGGACACCTGGCTGACTGAAGGGCTCTCTTCTGGCATCACTTTTGTCCTTGTTCCCTGTCTCTGGCCACCTCTACAACTTCCGTCTTTATTCATCTATTTCTTTTCTTTTTCAGTTTCTCCCTCCCTTCGTTGTTTCCACTCTTGCCTCTCAGACACCCTCTTCTCTGGCAGATGAGATCAAGGCAGCTGTCTGGAGCCACCACAGCTCCCCAGCCAGGGCCAGCCTGGAATCCATAGAGCTCCATGGCTGTCTTTAGACCTCTATCATGGGCTCTCTGCTTCCATGAGAAGCCTGGGAACACTCCAATACTCCCAAGGGAAGCACCTTGCTGGTCCTCAGTAGAGGGGCAGCGGATTGTTTTAAGAACTTTGTTTCAGGCTGGAGAGATGCCTCAACAGTTAATGCGCTTGCCTGCAAAGCCTAACAACCCAGGTTCAATTCCCCAGTACCCACATACAGCTGGATGCACAAAGTGGTACATACATCTGGTGCCTACCCCGCCTCTCGGCTTGCAAATAGATAAATAAAAATTTTAAAGAAAAAACCCCTCTCTTCACTGATGTTATAGCGATGCTACAAGATAGGCCCTATTATAACCCCCAGTTTTTAGATGAGGGGACTACAGAGCACGTGGGATGAAGTGACTTATCTAAGGTCACCCAGCTAGGCTTGGGACCAAATGCCGGGATCTGGTCTCCAGAACACAACCACCTTTCATCTTTACACTGTTGGACCTCTGGCATCCAGATTCCTTGAACCCACAGGAAATGCTGGGGTCCTCCCCTAGCACAGCCCCCGAGGGCCTCCTCCTTGTCAGTGGACACAGATCTCCAGCCCTGGGGAGTCAACGTCTTACCTACCTTCTGCTCAAACATAAGCCTTGTCAATATGGGACGAAGCTTTCTGCCTCTGGTTTCTGAAGGAACACTGATGGCAGGGGCTCTGTAGTGTGGGAACTCACATCTGAATTTTGGGGATCACTTGTGACACCCAGCCAAGCCAGGCCTCTTCAGTCTCAAGACAGCAAGTGGCAGGGGAAGGGGGGAAATTTACACTTGGAATCTGCTCTCTGCTGATGCAGCCGCTGGCTTGGGGACTGCACTTAGAAAAGACTTCAGGCAGATGGTGGTCTCTGCAGGGGCCTGCTTACACACACACACACACACACACACACACACACACACACCGTGTGCAGTGCCCCTCGGTGATGAATAGCACTCATTTAGGTGGTGTGGAAAGCACCCTGTATAGATCCATCGGCTTTTTATTAACTGTTCCACTGTCACAGTTTCAAAATCAATCACAATGCTGCCGGTGGAGACGCGCTGGGTTTGAGGGCCAGGCCTGCCCAGGCCAATGCAGGGGTGGGGGGTGCATCCTTCCTCATTAACAACTGGGGCTTTCTCTCTCTCTCTCTCTCTCTCTCTCTCTCTCTCTCTCTCTCTCTCTCTCTCTCTCTCTCTCTCTCCCCCAAAGCCTCAGTCTGGTTGAAAACCACACACCCCAAGCCAGAACTCACTGCAAACCCTAATCTAAATGTCTCTTATGAATCCCTTACCAGACCAGGTGAGAAGACCCTCAGCAAGCTGCACACCCCAAGAGCATCTGAACTTTCTAGAGCCATTAAGCTAAAACAAACTCAGGGCATAAGTGAGTATTTCAGTTAGCTCAGCTCAGACTCCCTGGCTTGTCAGAAGTGAGGCCCAGGTGTGGGTCTTTGGCTCTGTTGCCCAGGGAAAAGAGAGTGCTCTGTGTTGAATAGACATCCCAAGAAGCCCCATCCTGGATGGCCAAGGGCTGTGGGGACATCTCTCACCCCTACACCATCAGAGGACAAGTCTGTCTGCCTGACTTCTGAAGTCTGCAGAGGTGAAGCCAGGGTCTCCACCTGCCTCGATGCAGAGGATTCCAGGCATCTCTCTGTGACCTCCCAGAGGGCCATAGGGATAGCATGCTGACCCCCTGTAGGATACTGATCTGCACAGTCTCCAGCAGAGGGGTGGGCCTTGGTAGAGAATAGTAGGTACATGAGAAACTCAGACAAAAAACAACAAAAACAAAAACAGGACTTCTGAAGCTTCCTGCCCTGCCATCTGGCCCAAATGTGTCTCTCTTTTCCTGATCCCAAAATGCACCTGCATTGCTTGAAAGCCATGTCTACTTGAGGACTTGAACTTGGATTTGTCCTTGTTCTAGTAAGGACTTCCTCTCTATTTCCCTGTCTCTTTCCCTCTATCTCCCTCCCTCCCTCCCTTCCTTTCCTGACTTCCCTCTTTGAACTCTGTGCAGTTTTGGCAGGGTCTGTTGCTGATCCCAGGGGAAGCCTTAATCAAAGGTGGGATGAATCCAACCTTCCTTACAGATTAAGATGGACTGCATGGAATATTAGTCACAGGTAAACAGGAACGAAGCCTTCATTAATGCACCCCAAGGTCATGTACTGTATAATGTTTCTCCTTAATAAATATGTAAAAGACCTACAGTAGATACATCCATTAAGACAGCATAAGTCTAGTGCTCACATGGACATGTGCTGAGGGGACAGTGGATGGGAGGGACTCTATAATCAGTGTGCTACTGATCCTCAGCCCAGGGACAGGAAGTCACACATGCACAGGTGTGAAAGAAGGTTGAAGAGCCAGGTGCGATGGCATAGCTGTCATCCTGGTAGTGGAGCGGTCAAGGTAGGAGGATCTTTGGTTCAAGGCCAGCCTCAGATATATAGAGAACTGGAAGCCAGCTTGGGCTACATGAGACTCTGTTTCAAAAATAAAAAATAAAAAGGAGGAAGAAGAGGAAGAAGAGGCAAGTGATGCAGACAGGGGACCATAGTGATACCAGGACCAAGGAGGAGATGGAGGGCAACAGACCCAACTGGGCACCGTGCTGGGTATTCTTATAATCTGAGCCACCGGGAGACAAAATACAGATGGGTGAGCAGAGAACGGATGCATGGGGGCTGCCTCGGAAGCCAGTGGGAGCTTTCATAGTTCACCGGTCCAGCTGAGTCAAAATGGGCTGAGAGATGGGTGACTTTGACCTGCAGGGGCTCATGGGTCATCTCTCTATGGTCCTGAGTACATCTGTCCTGGTGTGTCAGCAGCTCAGTCAGGTGTGTCAAAGAGCTGGGCGGATGTGACAGCAGGTATGACAATGACTACCTGAGTGTGGGGGAGCTCAGATAGTGCCTTTCCTCCCTCCATGGCAGGTTTGTGGTGAAACCAGCCAGTGTTCTCCACTCCCCTGGGATGGGCTGTTCGATTCAGGAATCCCATGACCCTGGCATGCACAATGGACAATGAGACAAGGCTGAGTGTTGGTTTTGTGTTTGTTTCAAAGAATTGATGGCTTGAGTACAATGGGGGGAGCTGGCCCACAGTCTCTGACTCTCTCTCTCTCTCTCTCTCTCTCTCTCTGTGTGTGTGTGTGTGTGTGTGTGTGTGTGTGTGTGTGTGTGTGTGTGTGTGTGTTAGCGGGAAAACCCAGAGCAAGAGATGAAGGAGCATGACTCAGCCACTAAGCAAGGGAGGCCTGCCTCTTAGCAGCCTGACCAGAGCTGGGGAGTGACAGCCTCGTTTTAGCCTGTGCTGATTGGCCCCTTTCCAGGGCTTTTGCTTATTTCTAAGTGTCACAGAATGAAAAGCACATCAAGGTCTGAAGACTGTAGAGGGGAGTCTGGCTGAGCTGTGGCAGGCCTGGGGCTGCCTGTCAGAGACCCTGGTAGAGCTGCAAAGACCTTTGCCTGGAAACAGAGGACAAGGAGGAGAAGCATGTCGTGCCTTGGGTTTAGCAGGATGTCGTCATACGTAAAGGTTTGCTCAGATTGGCCCCAAAGGATAGAGTCCCCTAGAGGGGTGGCACATTGGCGTACCAGTTGAACAGGTGCTCTCTAGAAAACGGGGTACATAATCAAACAAGAGTAGAAGGAGGAGGTTGGGGAGACAGCTCAGTAGGTAAAGGGCTTTCCTCACAAGCGTGAAGACTTGAGTTTGAGCCTCAGAACCACATGAAACATCCAGGCGTGATGACGCATGCCTGTAATCCCAGCCCAGCTCTGAGGAAGCAGAGCTAGGCAGATCCCTAGAGCTTCCTGGCTATCCAGCCATGATCCGCTCCAGGCCAATGACAGAACCTACCTGAAAAATGAGAGATGGCTGCCTGAGGTTGACCTCTGACCTCTGCATGTACACGCATACATATGCACTACACTTGCACAAAAAAAGAAAGAGGAGGAGTTATAAAATCATACTCAGCCCTTCCTGGAGACGTAGGATAATACATATGTCTATGTAAACATATATACTCTATAGATAGAGACATCATCAGGTGCGCATCATGGAATGAAATGTACAAGAAGAAAAGGGCACGTCTTTGCCTGGCCCCACATACTAGCCTAGAATAGAGTGCAGCTGAGGAATGGACCCCAAGGCACAGGTCCCCATGAAGCCTCATTAAACTCTTTTAGGATTAAGTGAAGCTGGATCAGGTCCTTCGACCCACGGGTTGGAGATGAGCCTTTAGAGGTTTCTGGCTCACGTGTGTGTAGGGCACACTACTGTAGTGCCCGAGGGGAAGCTGGAGGCAAGGGGGCACCTCTGTGAACCAGCTGGTGCATGCCTAGAGCCTGTCACTGCTGGAGGCTGTGTGTGACGTGTATACAGGGGAAGGGAAGGCTCCCTCTCTGCTGTCTACCTCCAGAGCCTACCAGAGGCAAACTCTATTCTTGCAAAGTCTTCAAGAAAGATTCCAGGGAGCTGGGGGATGGCTCAGAGGATAAAGTCCATGCTGCTCAAGATCCCCAGCACCCATGTAAAAACTTGGTGCATCACCCAGCCCTGGGGAGATGGAGACAGGGGATCCCTGGGGCTCATTGGCTAGCTAGTTTATCCAAATCAGTGAGCTCCAGGCTCTGCAAGAGACTCAGAGTGCAGTCACCTTCTCATCTGCTGGGGCAAATACCTGCCCTGGAGCAGGTGATGGGAGGAAAGGATTTAGTTCAATCTGACAGGTTCCAGGAGTAACTTCATCATGACGGAAGAAGCTAGCTCACTTCATCATCATCCACAGAAGAGACAACACAAACAGCCCAAGCTCAAGCTGGTTCTCTTAGCACTGGACTCAAGATCGTCGGCAGAGACACACCTCCCCCAGCAGGGCTCTGCATGTGGAAGACTAAGTAGGAAGCTTAGTCAAAAATACCTGAGTCTCTGGAATGTTACATTCAAACCACCATGCCCTGTCTCAGAAGCTAAGGTAGAACTCTCTGAACACTGTTAATGGGCATTTATTAATGCTACTCTCACTTTTGTTTAGAGAAGCTTCTCTTTTCAGATGGCGGTGACCACTGGGGTGACTCAAAACTCACCATAGTGTGGAGAGGAAGTGACAGTGGTGTGTTCAGCACTAAGTGTCTGTCACACCCTCAAAGGTTCAGGGTCCATTGCAGAGAGGTGGTGGAGAGAATGTAAGAGTCAAAGGAAAGGGAGGAGTGCTTACAATGCTGTCATCCAGACACGAATTGACCTTGATATTCATATGACCTTGCAGTGCCTGATGCTTCCTACACAAGACCATCATAGTAAGAGGAAAAACTATGAGGAAGAGAGACTAATTAGAAAGAAGGGATTCAGTGGAGAGGGTATTTGGGAGGGGAAAGGACATGGAAGGAGGGCGTTATGACCATCCATGGTATATTGTCTTTTTTATGAAAATTGTCAATAAATGTTAAAATAATAATGATGATAATAATAGTAACGTGGAGAGTGATTGGGGAAGACGGTGTTGACCTCTGCCTTTCACACCCATGCACACACAGTGTGCCCACACACATAATATGCATAAACACATGCATGCCCATTACACCCATACACACATGTACTCACACCACACACACACACAAACACACACACACATTCAAAAGCAAGGAGATACTTCACAGGGATCAGCCTATATGCATGGGATTATGGGATACAGCATGAGGCATTTTCATAGGAATGGGAGCACACTGTACCACAGAGCCCTGTTTAACATCACAATGTATATCTTGGAGATCTTTCCTTCCCCCATGCAATTGAATGCCTTCATGGCACTTCATCCCCTGATGTACCATAATTTATTTAAGTGTCTTATTAATGGACATTACAATGTCTCTAATCTCTTGCCAGCGTAATTATGATGGTCGTGAATATTCTCATGCATAAGTCATTTTGCAACCCTGGGAGTTGATCTCTAGGCTAAATACCAAGCAATGGATAGCTGGGCGAAAGAGAATATGTTCTTGGAGTTCCTTCCCATCAGTGTTGTCAAACTGCCTTCCAGGGCAGCTGAGCCAGACTCCGCCCCCGGCTCTGCAGGGGCTTCAGCCCGCTTCTGGTGGCTGCCAGTGAGAAGGCAGAGGTGATATTTAATGTGCTTAGAATGTCATGTTTTAAGTTACATGTGGGACTAAGCCTTCTTTTACATATCTAAGGGATATTTACACATTTTTGTTAACTCACTATATTTTTTACCCAGTCTTTATATATATACATACATATGTATATACATATATATGTACGTATGTATACTGTCACTGATTTATTTGCTAGTAGATTGAAATGAAAAAGAGAGAGAGAAAGAGAGAGAGAGAGAATGAGCATGCCAAGGCCTCCCTCCATCCACTGTAAACCGACTCCAGATGCATCTGGCTTTACATGGGTACTGGGCAATTGAACCCAGGTTGTTAGGCTCTACAGGCAAGTGCCTTAACCACTGAGCAATCTCTCTAGCCCTTACTCAGTCTTCTTGACTTAAAATTTTTATTATAAGCCAAGCATGATGGCACACACCTATAATACTAGCATTCAAGACACTGGCACAGGAGGACTGTGAGTTTGAGGTCAGCCTGGGCCACATAGTAAGACACTACCTCAAAGAAGTCACTACATTTTTTATTTTAAAATGTTTCAAATATACAATGAGATGCATGGCTGTGAGTATATATTTATATGTGCACATTACATATATTTCATATATAATCGTCTCTCCATAATCCTGGGAGGATTGGCCTCAGAACCCCTTCTCAGATTCCAAGATCTAAGAGAGCTCAAGTCCCTTAAGTAAAATGGAATCATATTTGTGTGTCACCTAAGCACAGTTTTCTAGATAATGCATAATACCTTACACAGATGCTATGTGGACAGTTGTCATATTGTACCTTAAGGAATTATTATTGTTATTTTATTAATAATAAATATTAAGGAATACTAATGATAGTCTGTGCTTATTCAGCACAGGAAGAACATTTCTAATCTTTGGTCCATCCACAGATGCAAAACTGCCAAATATGGAAGACTGACTGCATGTGTTTAAATACCTATGTGTGTATGTATACATTTTTTTAATCTTAATAAACAGAAGACCAGTTTAGGAACTAGGCACTTATCAATATTTTTTTTGAGGTAGGGTCTCGCTCTAGCCCAGGCTGACCTGGAATTCACTATGTAGTCTCAGTGTGGCCTCAAACTCATGGTGATTCTCCTACCTCTGCCTCCCAAGTGCTGGGATTAAAGGCGTGCACCACCACGGCTGGCTTTTGTCAATATTTTTGAAGTCCCTGAATTCCGAATTGTCACCACAATTCTGAATTTTGACTTTATTCACTTGTTTTATATTCTAACCATATATATACGTACATACAAGTATATGTACGTATATATATGCAGTATATACATGTAGCATATACATACGTA